>CM032798.1:13729156-13894156 GCA_019155185.1 Beaufortia kweichowensis
ACAATTTAAATTAACAGATGCTAAGACTGTATATGATGTCAGCAATAACATCTCTGTTAAAATGTCAGAAATTTTAGCGTAGGTCTTTCATTACACTTTAATGCTTGAGCACACTGCAATGTTTGTTGCATTAAAGATCAGTTTAAAAACAGTGTGTCACAACAGTATATAAAAAAATGTATCTGGGAGAAGGCATGTAATTGAAGTGCTGCTCTATATTAATGACGTACTATAAACACATTGAGAAAACGCCCCAATGTGTTTACTTGCAGTTGAATGAACGCATAAATGTTACAAGTTTAAATAATTAAACACCTGTTTGAAGGAATGACCTGTGTCTGTATTGTTTTTTTTAATGTTGACAAAAGCTTTTTTAATTTGCAAATGGAAAAGGCCATGTAAAAGTAAAACTTAACAAACGAATCTAAAGATAGATAACAAGTCATAAAAATATTTTACATCTACTCTAATCATCTGGAGTGGGATAATCATGAAGCTGATTAAAAACCACGGAAGTGATGCCCATCTTTAGAAGCTTAGTTAAAGCTCATTTTCCATTCATGTGCTTACATCTGGAGCACCAACCTACGCAGCACTGTTCACTTTCATTCACAAAGACATCCTAAAGAACCTCAATTTATTAACTCGGCTCTCTGAGCTTTGTGACGTGCTTAAGGTAGTTAGATGGGGTTTATTCTATGCTTTACATCATTTCAAAGTCTCTAATAAAACCAATTACAATTCATCTATTTTTGCCATGGATAAGTCATAGAGTATTTTTCCTTCTGCCTTTGTGTAAAGATTCAAATTACATGTGGTCATTTTGGAAGATGCTTTCACCCACTAAGCAAAATCTAGTTAAGGTTACCTGTTGCCTAGTACATACATAGGCAGTTGTCTTCTATCACCATATAAATGCATAAGTGATTGATAAAACTTGATAAAAGAATAAAAATGTTTAGAACAAGACAGGGATTTAAGGATAGGAAAACAGATTCAATTTATAGAACATAACAGCTCATAATATAAGCAGGATTAGTCAGTAAAAAACAATAATTAGCTAAATATAACATTAGCTGGCTGGTAGAAACTCACTTGACACAGAATGTCAGTTCAACAACAGACAGTGTAGAACAACTTTAAAATAACTAATTTCTAGAGTATAGAATCAAAAGTTGATTCCAGTTCTTGAAATAGGAGAGATAACCAAGTGCCGGTGCAGAGAGTGAGACTGACAAGATAATTAATGGGATAATAAGAGGGCAGAAAGAGACACCCCACAGACATGGCAAGCTGTCAAAATAATAGCCATGTGCTCAACACAGCAAAACATACAGGAACAACAAGACAGAGCCCGATCAGACCCGTAGAAACCAGTATGCCAAAACAGCAACAGAAGTGATGCTGACTCAGGCTGATCTGTTTTCTGTAAACATTAACAGGACAGTTTAAAGGAGTCTGTGTTTGAGTGATTAGTGACTGGTTCCATATGCAAAACTCACATACACAGATAATATTAAAATGGATTTAAGGGCATTGCATTAACACATGCACAATGAGAGGATATAACATGCACAAAATGAACAAATGAATAAATAAGTACATGACTAAACTGAACTGAAAACTTCCCAGACCTTGTCCAACCTCAGTAAATGAGCACAGATAAACACTATTAAATGTACACTTTTTAAAAAAGAACTAAACTAATGTCAAAGTTCTTCATTATGCTGGAAAATTAAATGAAGTGCTAAACACTTACACAGATGTGTGAGAGTTACCTGGCAACTAAGAATGTTTGCCATCTGTTTCACATTTAAAACTCTGATAACGATAAAATAATAAAAAACTTCAATCTTTAAACCACATCTTCAAATCAACTAAATAATGGAAATAGATCATAGATTTGCCAACAGAGCATACTAAAGAAATACATTTAAAATAAATATATATTTTTTATTTCATAACCCACCCAACCAAATAGAATTCAACAAATCCTATTAACATTTTTGTTAGCAATACTTGTTTATCTACGTAAGTTTGTAGAATTAGTGAAAGTTGGAAACATTGTTCCCTTTCGAGAGAACTCAACGCTGTGTCGCCATAGTGGCTTCTAAACATTTTAGAGAGTGTGCACACCCGGGGTAGGGGCCCGGCACACTATGTGTCCAGCTCGGAGGACACGGATATCCTCAGTCTGGACGCTGGGGAAATTGAGGAGCCGTCTACATCCTTCTTCTAAGAGGACCTTCTTGATGTTGTTACCAATGCGGTAACTTTTTTTCGGACTGGCAATCAAAACAGCAGAGCGTGTGCCCCCCAGCAAGCTGGATGAGCGTTACCTCCAAAAAAAGGCACAGCCGCTGCTTTTCCTCTGCCTCTCCTTTTTCCCAGACCTGCATGCGGAGCTATGCAAGTCTTGGAAGAACCCCTACTCGGCACGCACACACCCCATTCCAACATGTTTGCCAACATCATCGGCCCCCAGGAACATGGTTACGGGGCGTTGTCTAAGGTCAAACAGACGCTGGCCAGATATCTGTCCCCTTTCACAGCTTCGTCCCTGAAGGCTCCGTTCTTCCCCTTCAAGCCAGAGAGGACAACCTTTGTCGCTGGTGCCTCCACACCGTGGCCCTCCTGCAGGCCTACCTAGCGGAGCTCCTTAAAGAGCTGTACAAGGGGCAGGGGATAACCCCGGAGGCTGTCAAGGAGCTTTGCAGGGCTACTGACATCTCTCTGCGGCCTATGGTGGCGAAGGAGAGACACCTCTGGCTGAACCTCTCGGAGAACAAAGCGACAGACAAGGCCCTCCTTCTCAAGCCCTCTCGGCCTCTTTGGTGACGCAGTGAGCACCATCGTCAATAGGTTCAGGGAGATGCACAAACAAGCTGTGGCATTCGAATGGTTATGCAGATGTCGCCAAAGAGGAGGTCTGACTTGAGGGCAGTCATCCAGGCAGTGACCAGGAAGAGGTCCTGACATCCTGGGTCTCAGAATCCCATGGATGGGTCACCTCGGGGGGCCTTACGGTCACATCAGACTTCACGGTGCCCGTGACCCCTCAACGTCTGCCGGGCAGGCTGCCTACCTGCATACCTCGCCACGGTATGTGCTTCAAGGGCTGGCGAAGCGCAATGGCACTACACATCCTGTAAAAGGCATCCCCTCTACTTTGACTACACCATCCTCATCAGAGGCCAGCCCCGCTGGTTCCCTTAGCAGACTTTCTGGCAGCATGGAAACTTCTGCCGAACATCTCCTCATGGATCCTAAACATCATAGAGGAAAGATACAAAATCCAGTTTGGGGCATGCCTGCCACGCTTCAGCAGGGGGCTTCCCACCACTGTGGGCCAGGAGCAGGCTGTGGTCCTGGATTAGAAACTGGAGTCTCTCCACCGGAAAGAGGCCATAGACATCCTAGAGTACCTCTACGCGGTACTAAAAGCCTGTCTCTAAAAGACTCTTCTACAGACGCTACTTAATAGTTCCGAAGAAGGATGGAGGGCTCCGCCCTATTCTGGATCTTTGTAAACTCAACCACTCAGTAGAAGACTGTTTGAGACGTTGACTATCAAGCAGACCGTGTCTCAAATCAGGGGTTGAGACTAAACATCACACTATGCCAGCTCATCACCACCGAACACTTCCAGAGACTGTTGGGCCTTATGGCAGCAGCAGCCAAGGTGTTACCTCTTGGCCTGCTGTTCATGAGATAGTTACAGTGGTGGCTCAGGACAAAGGGATTCTCACTGAGGGGCAGCCCTTTCAGCATGTTCAGGGACATGCGTATCTGTGTTCGTGCCCTATTTATATGGAGGAGACTATGGTTCCTTCATCAAGGTGTACTGCTGGGAGTGCAGTATCATTGCCTGATTGCAACGACAGATGCATTTCTCACAGGATAGGGAGCAGTAACCGAGGGCCATTCTGCCCAAGGCCTCTGGAGAGGTGTCCATCTCAGGTGGCACATCAACCATCTGGAGATGTTGGCAAAATCCCTGACGTTGAGCAAGCTCCTTCTATCTTTCAAAAGACACCATGTGCTTGTCCACTTAGACAACACATCAATGGTCACCTACATAAATAATCAAGGAGGTCTCAGGTTGCTGCCACTCTACAAGCTAGCCCGCCAGATCATCCCTCTGGACAAGTGCTCTGCTCAAGACAAGCTTATGTTACTGCAAGCCATATACATCCCGGGACACCACAGCTTTTAAGCAGACACACTGTCGAGGCAGGGGCTAGACCCCAGACAATGGAGACTACACCCTGAAGTGGTGAAGAATATTTGGAGGAAGATTGGTCGAGCACATGTGGACCTGTTTGTGTCTCAGGAGACAACACACTTTCCACTTTGGTTCTCCCACATGCACACAGCACCGTTAGGACTAGATGCTATGGTCTGAGGAAGCACCTTCTATCTCTGGCAGGGGGCACGGTGCTTTACCACCGCCCAGAGCTGTGGAGGCTGTGTGTCTGGCCTCTGAGGGGGCAAGATTACTTGAGTCAGGTCTGTCCACAGAGATGGTAGACACCATCATACACTCTAGAGCTCCCTCCAAAAGAAAACTATATGCAGTAAAGTGGAAATTATTTGCCTCAACATGACCCAGTTAACTGCCCAGTCAGTGCAATTCTGGAGTTCCTACAGGACAGCTTCAAGGCGCGACTATTTCCTTCAACCATCAAGGTCTACATGCCGGCAATATTTGCCTACCATGCTCCTTTGGGTAGACAATCTCTGGGAAGAGATCCTCTGATTTCACGGTTCCTTCGTGGTGTACTGAGGCTAAGTCCCCCCAGCCGCACAAAGATTCATGCCTGGGACCTGGCTGTCGTACTCGAAGGACATACTACAGCTCAATTTGAACCCTCCAAATCGGTCCCCATCAAGTTTGTGGCTCTCAAACCGTTTCTTTTGGCTATCACCTCTCTCAAGAGGGTAGGAGGAATTTGTGCCGTGAATGGTTAAGGCCTTCATGTACCCTAGGCCTGGCTATTTCCCAAAGGTACCCAAGAATGTGCCCAGACCCATCGTCGTGCACTCTCATCTAGTGTGCTCACGTGACTACACACAGACAGGTATTCAGAAGTCTGGCGGTGTGGGCATAGCGTTTCAATAGCGTCACTACAGCGACGCAGCGTTGAGTTCCCTCGAAAGGGAACGTCTCAGGTTATGCATGTAACCTTTGTCTGAGTGAACTGACATGGGGGAAAAAAGTGTCACATGTTTAAAAACCGAACACATTGTTTTGTTAAATTGATATGAGCGTTGTCTTTCAGCGGTGCTCAGACAGGACTGGAAACTTAAAATCCAGCCATGAAACAGAGCAACACTCTTTAAGAATAAACTACATCATATATACCTCAAATCGTAAAGACACAATTACCTTACTGCACTGTTTATAATCAACATGCTGTTATGAATTACATAGAGATCGAAATGACAATATATCTTTGGTTTCTGAGCCAGTGGAAAGTCTCAAAAACATTGGTAACTTTAGCAGCACTTTTGCTTATGTAAAATAATTCACAGACACATAAACTAATGTAGGAATATTGCAGGGTGCATTACATTAATTTATAAAACTAATCCACTGCATCTTCAACGTTCAGATGTTAGGAGTAAATGATGACTTTTATGTTCAGTCTTACTGTCACAACTCCTCATCCGACCACCAGAGGTCTCCCTCCCAGGTGTTCTAGAACTCCAAATTCCCAAGTCTTTGCTCCAGCTGATTACTGCTACACCTATAGCTTACCACCCCGGAATATTTAATACTGTAAGTTTGCATGCTTCCTTGCAAAGTCTTATTTGCCCCAGCAGCATTTCTAAGTGTTTAAATTTCTTTATTCTTGACTTATTTTGTGTTTGACCTGGAATTTTAAAACTGTGATTGTTAGCTGCCTGCCCTGATTTTGTGCCCGTTTACCCACTCTGTACTTGGATTACCTGTAATATACCTCTTTTCCCTGTTGGCTCTGTGCCAGTTATATAAAGTTGAATATAAACTAAACCAGCGTGATCAATTCTCACAGAAGACTTTGCCACAAGAGGATCCAGCAATAACTACTTAACTGTCCAGTGAATTCTTCCCAAGCTAACCAGCTAGTCGCTTGCCAGCACCAACTAGCCTGCCTGACATCACTTACTGAGAAGCTAGTGTGCTTTGTGCAAAGCCTGCATCTACCTGAACCACCCTCTACCATGCCTCAACCCGGTCAGGTACCAAGGAATGTGCCTTAAAATGTATCTTAGTATCTTAGATTAGCCCTTTCAACGAAGTTTGATACAAACCCCACCAAAATGTAAAGGGTTTTTAATGCAATGCTCGTAGTTCTTGGCATAACAACCAGCCACTTATCCTACAGATAAAAGCAAGGTGGCATTAATCTGCTCCTACTCATGAGCAGAGCTTTAGACTGAGCAACAGCGGTCTGGGCTAACCAAGGGCTGCATCAAATATCTTATAATGACTTCCTACAATGTATTAGAGAGGTTTCTGAACATGCAGAAGAAGGCAAAAGCACTGGGGAACAACTACTCTCATTACGCCAGGAAAGAGACACAGTGGCCCATTTTGCTCTTACATTTTGTACCCTTGCTGCTTAAATCACATAGGTGGAAGATACCTTAAAGGTACTGTTTCGACAAGGCTTGAATCCTAAACTACTAGTCTGAACTGGCATGCAGCAAAGAGGAAAAAAACTTGGATCAGTTTATCGAGCTGGCCATTAAAGTGGACAACCTAATTCTCAGAAGGAGGCCTATTCAGTCTAATATCCCCTTCAATCAGATCTGTCCACAGAATGACGACTTTGAACCCCTGTATTCGGCACATAGTCACCTATTCACAGAGGAATAGGAAGTCGTCACCTTAGAGAAAACCTATGCCTCTATTCTGGAACTGGAACTCCAATTGTCGTACACGCCCACTGCTGGAGCGTAGCGATAGGGTAAGTACAGAAATTTTTCTGTTTCTCAATACCCGTTCAATTAAATCTGTCTGGTAAAACAGTATTTTCTGAAGCAGTGGCAATGTTAGATGGAAGACTTCTGGGGTTGGGACAGGTGACACCCACTACAATTGACATCACTCACGTTAGGGTTTTACATCAGGAGACCACCCAATTCTTTGTCATTATCTCATAATCACCTCATAATTGTCATTATCTCATAATCACCTCATAATCCAGTAATTTTGGGCTACCATTGGCTAGAGTACCATAATCTGCAAATTTCTTGTCCAAAGAGGCAAATTACTTAGTGGGGCCCAAACTGTTTGTTCAAATGCTTAAGTACTGAAGGCTCGTTCCCTTACAAGCCACTACTATATATGCAGACTCCATTTTAATTCAAGAAATACCTATATATAGCAATCTAGGCCTTGCCTTCATCAGAACTAAGGCTACTCAACTACCCCCACACCAACCCAGTGATTGTGCCATCGAACTACTGCCTGGTAGTTTTTTGTTGGCAAAAAATGGTAGTCTAAGACTCTGCATAGATAGCCATGGTCTTAAAAATATCACAGTGAATTTAGATATCCGTTACTTTTGGTCCCAGCAGTGTTAGAACAATTACACAGTGCCAGATACCACACCAAACTTGATCTATGTAGTGCGTACAACTTAATTCATGTCAGAGAGGGGGAAGAATAGAAGACAGCCTTCTCAACCAGCACAGGGCACTACGAGTTCCTTGTGATGCAATTGGGTCTTGCTAATAGTCCCTCAATATTTCACTCATTCGTCAACAACATTTTCAGAGACATGCTAAATCAGTACGTAATAGTTTACATGGATGACATCTTGATTTACTCCATGAAAGAATGCATTAAACGTGCGATTTGTCCCTCATTCAGCACAACTAATATGGTAAAGCAGAGAAATGCAAATTAAAAAAAACATTAATATCATTTCTGGAGTATGTCATTAGTGCATCAGATCTACTTATACCTCGCCAAGCCTCTCTCCCTGGAGCGTCACCTGTCGCAGGAGCACATCCGCTGCATGATTGAGGTCACTAGTGATATGAGTGGCATGCAGAGCAGTGGTTGTCTGCTGACTCCACAGGAGGAGACAATGGGCTAGTTGCGACACTATAAATGTGTGTCACAATAATGGTTGATATACACCCCAGCTGAACAACACGTGTTGGCCCTGAAAGAGAGGTTGAAATCATCTCAAAGGAAGAAAGACAAGTCAGCAACTGTAGCAGGTGATTTGCCATCGCAGGTGGGGCCGCATCAATTGACGAGGCATAGACCAGACCGGACCCTGTCCATTGACAGGGAAAAAAATAAGGTAAGGACCATGTACTGGTATGCTACAGGGGGACCTCAGAGGAGACAAGCTGCTCTAAGCACTAAGAGGGGTGAAGAGCGCGTGAAGAAGACACCTAGCTTGATAGCAAGATGAGTAGGGGTACGCCTAGTTGTTGTGTCCCACCTGCTGGAAAACGCAGGCAGCATTTGCTATTAAAATAGCACGCTGCTATTTTATTAATGTTTTGTGCAAGAGTGATGAGGACAGCTTACACACTTTGAGTGTGCAATTGCGATAAATCTTTGCCCACAACTGCTGCCAATGTGGGAAATCTGGAATCCCATGTCCGGACAGATAACAACACTTTTCACGACTTTGTGAGCTCGTCTGAACAAAACAGCACTAGGGAGAGGCACAGTTCGGAGTCACATCCCGAGCCCAAATTACAATTGTCGAGCTGTGATGCTAGGGACAGTGGAGTGTTCCACTGGTACCTGAAGCTCTTGGCTGCCTGACTCTGAGGGGAAGAACAAGCATGATGAGGGATGGAAACAACAAAGTTATTAAGCCAGCAGTGAGACTTCCATAGAGGAAGAAGGAAATCTATAAAAAGGATGTGCACCCTGTGTTTCAGAACTTTTTTAGAATGGAAATGCTTTTTTAGTACCAACTGGCTTTAGCTGTCAAAACACCCAGGGGATGACGTCGCAAAGAATGCATGAGCAGATCAATTGATTTTCGCATGAATCAAACTGTTGATTAATTAGAGATAAGCACAAACGCATGCAAATTCCACTCACCACTATATTTGTTACGGGATGCAGACTCAGATTGTAAGTGAAACCAGACAATCAAGTTTATTAAACAGTGATGAAAATAAGCAGGCGAGTATAAACAGTATAACACGAAGTCTCTGGCTATAGTTACTGAAGTTTAACTGGTGATTTTCTGTGGAGGAACTGTGGAGCGTTGACCCAGGAGCTGGTGGATGTTGACTGGAACTGGCAAGTATACACACACAGTACCAGAAGAGGCGACACAGCAGATAGAGGAGCCAGGAATGGGAAGCAGTTAAGTCATAGGTAACGAGTCCTTATCCACAGGGGAGACCAAACAAAGTGACTGCATGAGGGTTGAGCTTTTATATTGTGGTGCTGGTGATTGGTGATGCAGGACAGGTGCGTATGGTTAGAACTCATGGGATAGTGATCACTGATTGGTGGAGGAGCCTTTCTGTGATAATATTATTAGCTTTTCATATTTAGATTGGATATTTCATGTCATCCACACAATGACGAAAGAGAACAAAACATTTCCAATTAAAAAAAAAACTTCTCTTATTTTCTTTAGGCTCTTTAACATCTCAACTCAGCTCAATTTTATTTCTATAGTGCTTGTATAGTTTACAGTTTGCATTGATTCAACCCAGCTGTACAGGTCACATATTAATAACAAGCAATTTAATACAATAAATACATAAGAGAAAGAAAAATTTTAAAAGCAAAGTGAAAAAATACACTCCCATCCACACACATAAACACAGCACTTACACAACACACAAAAGCCAAACATAAGCCCACGACATAAACGTGGTAATTTGTTATAGATTAAACAAAGAAAAAGAAAAATACATACACATACAGAAGAAAACAGAGTCTAAACAGAGTTATATATATAAAACAGTATAATGTGGGCAACGTTTGTGGGTTCCAACAAACAAAGTGTTTTAGAGCAAATCATTTTATGTTAACACTTTGTAGCAGAGTACAGGGGTGATGCAGGTGACAAAACCCTTTTCCTGAAGAAGGTGTGTAGCTTAAAGAAACACATATTTCCTGTGCTGTAATGCATCACTAATAACATAAGCTAAAAGCTAAATTTGCTAGTACGCTAATGTCAAATATTTCCACGTTTTGGCGGTCTCATTTCATAAACCTAAATATGTATTACACAAATGTATCCTGCCACTATCTTTGTGTCAGTATAAAGATGTTTTCTTAAGGGACTAAGCTAATCTCCATGAGGACTGCACTTGTAGATGAATCCTTGAAAAAGTCTATCTGGTATCAAATTTATGTAAAATAGGAACCTAAAAACAGGTGCTATTTATGTAAATAAATCCCACTGTAGGTGCAACAGTGTAGGACAGAAATTGAAAACATTCAAGGGTGTCAAGTTAGATTTATTATATTTAGTAGACTTAAATAAGGCAAGAGGAGAAACAATTATACTTGTTTTCATTATAAATAAAAATCCTATCTTAGATAAATAGTCATTATTATTAAACAAACATGAACATTTTGTATGTTGTATCTGCATCTTGAGGCGTTTAGTCAAAGTGTGCATTTAATGTGGCATTTAAGGTGTCAGTGTGGCAGCTGTGTGTCTTCCCCCTTCCCCCACCTGCTCCATGCTCCATGCTGCTTACAGGCTGCATACCCACACATCTGTAATGTTACTGAGCTCTAAGTTAGACAAAGTGGCAGTGCTTCCACCACTATGCACCCCCCACCCCTCCTACTGCTGTTTGGGCTATGACATCCTGTGCTGATCAACTCACATGCAAAACCTCAAGATGAGACGATGTGGCCCACGCTTCAGCCTAAATTTAATCTACTTTATATACGTGAGTATGAAGTGTCTGGTGCTCTAAACAAACTTACAAAATACTTACTAAACGCCTTCAAACAAAATGGTAAATGGCAATTTCTTAAAAACTACAATAGTATGCACTGTATATTTGACATGAGATGTGAGAAAATTTTGAAACACCTTATCAGACCACATAAATGCTGACTTTCTAACTGCCGCTGAGAAGTTTGAAGCACTGTAGGCGTTAAACACTTACCAGCTTTGTCTCTTCTAGTCTTGTTTTGCTGAAATGTTAGGGAAAGGCAGCCCATGTGTTTTCATTCTGCAAAATTAAGACGTCCATCATGCGAGGATGCTTTACAATTTCTCTATAATAACCAGTAGATTCAAGGCCAACTATATGAAAAAGAAACTATAAAGGATATGTTTTTTCCCAGAGAGAATTCTAATTAAAAGTCAGGGTACTCTGACTAAAAATGTGTTAGTTTACTTGATTCGGAACATTTGATGATTCGTGTTTGTACAAGATATCAGCTGACCTGGTGATAAAATATCATCTCAATAGGACAAACCTTTAGGTCCCTTACTTCATGTAATTGTGAGCTGTGATAGTGGCTAGTAATAAATAGCAATTGTATCTGTAAGTAGGCCATATTTACAGCAAGTGCAGTTCTCATAGCTTAATAAGCCAAGCATGAAGTCAGCCAGTATAGAAAAAAATAACAAAAGTGAGTGTTAACAATACTGACAAGGTTTCTTTCATTACTTCTTTAATTTTCATTCAATACACATACGTTTTTAAGTACATGAGTAGTCAGCTGTTGGGTCAACTGATTATACAAAACATGAAAACAGGATGGAGTACTGATGTACTTGTGTTGTGTTACATAGATTATTATATTTTCCTTTACACTCACACAAAAAAAGAAAGAACACAAGAGGGTGTACTGGACTAATAAGTGATTCAGAGGTGAACTAGTACATTTTCTAAGGAAGATGTGAGTGGTGCTTGCTGTGGTAAAACATGATAATATTTTAACATGCTATCATGTTTTAACATGATTTAGCATGATGCAAGCATCCTTTGAAGGAAGTCGAGCAATGCATTGTCATGTTTGCAATGACCACATAGCAAAACCACATATCTATTTGAAGACTAATATCTCAACAATCCCTGGCTAAGATCACAGTTAAACAAATTTAAGACCAACACTTAAACCTGACATCAACTTTACCATAACTTTTGTTTCAAATTTAGGTCAAATAGCGCTACAACTACCATTTTCAATGTCGCTTTAGCTACTGCACATAAGCGTAGGTTGCCAAGTGCCTCTTCTTTAGATTCCCTATACAGCTGGACATTTTTTAGTAAAATGTTTTTTTTTAATAAATTGTGTTGCTTTATGTGTCTTCAGCAAGCTTGTTGTGTTAATACACTGTTTGTTTAGTTGTCTGGGAAACAGACCTTTAGATCATGTGTGCCTTCTTGTTGCTGTTACATCGTAGGCAAAAACAAACACAATCACTGTGTTGTTTGTTTAGCAGCTCTCGAAGGAGCTGATTGTGTGTATTGCGAGGCTCTTCTGCTTAGCATGCTCTGGCTGGCACACTTCGAGGGGGGCTGCCAGGCTCACGTTCACCGCGGTTCCAGTCCTGCTGCTTTCTAGGCAGCGCAGAGACTGCACTCGTAAGGGTTCGCAGATGGATACTGCGGAGGGGTTAGAGATAGGCTCGTCCCTTTTGTTGCCCTGAACCACAACAGCCTTTGCTCACACTCTGGATTTGGACGTCAGTGCTGCATCATTTTCTGCCCAGAGCTGTTTAGCTCAAAAAAGGGTAGATGCTAGAGAAAATAAAGATGCTTTGTCCTTGTTCCAGATGTATGAGGAGCTGGTAAAGGTTGCTATGTACGACGTAGCCAAGCTGAAACTTGACTGGCCGTCGGAACAAAAACGTGTTCATCCACAAAGCAAGTTTGATGAGCACTTCCTTAAGACCAGAGTGCAACCTCCATGTTGGGGCCTTCTATTTCCTCAAACCTCCATAATGAGCTATCAAGGTCATGGAAACACCTGTATTCGTAAACTCATGTTTATACCCCACAGCTTTCCACCTATGCTAACTTAGTGGGGGCAAGCGAGCATGGATATTGGGTGATCCTCACAGCTGTGGGCAGGGTTCAGCTTGGTCAGACACTTACTGTCAAACAGTTTCAGAAATTGTTGGCTCTCATGGCAGCAGCGTCCAATGTGATAACTTTTGGCCTCTTGCACATGAGACCCTTGCACTGGTGGCACTGGATGTGTGGAAAAGACCTTGGTTCCTATCGAGCTGGGATTAGCTTGTCATCATGTAATGATAATGACAGACACATCCCTCACGGGGAGTGGTAATGGAAGGCCGCCTGGCCTAGCAGGGTCTGTGGAAGGGCCGCCAGCTTGAGTGGCACATAAATTGCCTGGAGATTTAGGCGGTATGGCTAGCAATAATGCGGTTCCCTCCAGATCTGACGGGCAGACATGTGTTGATCTGCATGGACAACACATCTGTGGAGTCTTATATAAATCACCAGGGGGATCTGCGGTCGCACCCACCATACAAACTGGTGCACAAATTTATGGGCCAGGGGATTCACACATTCCTGGGCATCTCAATCAGGAAACAAACAGGCCGATGGCGAGGACCGAGGCCCGTAGAGTGGAGATTCCACAACAAGGTGGTGAGTCAAATCTCGGAAGAGATTGTACCCAGCAAAGGTGGACCTGTTTGGATGGTCACAGAGCAGCCCTGTGAAGGAACTCTAAGCAGTCGTTTGTAGGCTTTGGTTTGCCCAAAAAGGGCTTGCAAGCAACCAAGCAGACTCTTAGCAAGTGGATAGTCTTAGTTGTCTTAGTTGACCTCTTCGGATTTCCACATAGCATGGCGACATGTTCCCAAAGCATCACTACGGTAAAGCAGCGCAAGTTCCCTCTAGAGGGAATGTCTTAAGTTACCTATGTAACCACGGTTTCCCAAGAAGGGAACGAGAGGCTAAGTATCACTGACACACTCCCTACATCCCTGGGCACTTGATTCAGCCTGAAAAGCTAACTATGCTCGTTCTGAGTGTGCTTTATACTTCCTGGCCCTGACATCACCCTGCCTGCCATTTTATATACATGCTTCAGACACAATCATGCAGAGCCATTACTACGGCGATGCAGCATCTTGTTTCCTTCTCAGGGAACCGTGGGTACATGTAACCCGAGACGTTTGTTCTAAAATGAGCAGGAATATGCTTTAGACATTAATTTAGGGGACACAACTCTTTCCTTAAAGAGCACCTAGTTTCCTTTTCCTGATTCTACATTTCCTTTGGTATGTAAGTGTGTGTTAGTACATGTAAACGATCTGCAAAGTTACAAATCCCAAAGTCCATGATGAAGCGAGTTAGTGTCTCTATTTGAAATCGCTTTTCTTGGACTACATCGAACGCAATGATTGTAGTCATAAAATGATTTCCGTAACGAGTCAACGTGGACATGTTACACATTTGCATAATGCCTGCCCGCTCTGTGCTTTGGTACGCCAAAGTCTGTTTATTTAAGTCGGGCACTTTGCCATGTTTGCAATGCCTCCGGGCAGCCATTTCAAGACCACAGTCCCATCTAATCAAATGGAGGGAGGCAGATATTTCTACAATTGCAAATAAATAACATATTTCTGAACAACAATTAAGCCTGGCATTAAGTTGGTAACTAAGTGTTGTTAGGGTGTTCCATCTGGTTACTGGGTATTGTTTGGGTTTATGACCTCTTCAATGTGTGTGGCTATGGTATTTTAAGGTATTTTGACTGGTAACTAGGTGTTGCTAGGGTGTTCTGAGTCTTTAATGAGGTTGCTATGTGTTGAGAAAGAGATAAGAGTCAGGATGATAGACTAATAGAGTAACAGAGCTAGAGGGAGAGGGGGCTTATACATGTGCTAATCTTTTTAGCAGTTTGCTAATCACTGCTGGCATGTGTAGCATGCTGGATCTCCTGTTTGCTAGCATAAGTCAAAAGAGCCAAACCCCATGTATCTATGATGTTCTATTGCAGTCTTGCTAAACACTTGCTCTAGTACTCTGTTTGGTTGTCAGGGAGTGGCTTGGCAGCTGCCAATGATGATATTGCAAAGGCTGTGTGACAGTATGAATGATATTAACAAACCCCAATATCTCTATGACATTTGGATTTGAAAATATCCCTCTTTAAGTTTGGGTTGCTAGGGTGCTGTGGCAAGGAAGTAGTGAAGGTGATTCGTGATTGGCTGTTTGCTGCCCTGAGTGAAACAAGCCCACCCTCATGTTTCTTAGCACTGTGTTGCAAATATATGCATTTGGGCCTTTTATAATGGCAGTATAGGGGTTGTAAATCTATGGGGTGATTTGGGCACCTCTGAAACATGAGATTACTCATATGAGAAAGCGGTTATACAAATGTTCCTTAATTAATTACAGATAAGATTTTCTTCTGAATTTTTATTCAGATCCCAAAAGCTATTTTTTATATATTAATACACTAAGAGGATCTCTGTAAACTAGCATCAAATTTGCACCATGTTACAGCTCCATTGCATCATTCCTCTGATGCTTGGCTTAGGACTTTGCTGACAATGAAAGCTGAAACTGGCAAAAAAATTATAAAAAAACTAAAAAGTTGCTTTTAGATGTGTCTCAAAATCTCAGTTCACGTAGAATAGACTGGGGCAGTTTCCGATACTGAGGCTAATGTTAACAGGAAGTAATTTGCATCCGTTCAGCATCATCAGATATTTGTGTTTGCAAGTAAAAAGTTCAGACAGTCACTGCCCAATAACACAATGAACAGATAATTATTAGCCTATTCTACAAGAAATACTATTATGGATGTATTTTATCGGAGCTAATTAATCCACAGACTCTTACAATCATAATGCAACTGTGAACAGTTGAATGCAAACAAGTCTGGATAAAAGAAAGGAGTGACAGGAGAAAGTCTAGAAAGAGTGACATGTCCAGCGGTGAGAAAAGCATTCCTCTTGTCATAGTATTGTTTAAATGGTTACATGTTGTGTATTATAATACAATAAAGTATCTCAATGCTTTGATGTTACCCATTGACATATACTAATGCCGCATGAATCATTGAATGTCGACGGCACCATATTAAGAAAAGGAAGACTGCTGTATAAACACAACAAGTACTGTGGGTTTTCTGAATAAAATAATGCTTTAATTTCTCAACTGAATGTAAAAAAAAAGTCCTGTCTCCACTTACTTACAGTAGGATCTCAATAGTTAGACTTGAGAAAGTATTTATCATAACAAGGAATTGTGAAAACTAATTTACATTTAATCATTGTTTATATAGTTTTTCTTGTGCCTGGACAAAACACAGTGAAACACTGGCAGTCAGTATGCTTTCTATGTTTTTAAAGCAACAAAAGCATTCAAATATACTCCAAGACAGATGATTACAAAGACAATAAGAAGATAATCCTTTATCAATCCAGTAAAACATCTACAGTTACAGTGGTAAATCCTTTTTGTGGTATACATTGCATTATGAATGTATGAAACGGTATGTTACCACTCATATTATTGTGCATTTTAAAGCAATAATAACACGATCATAAACTACTATATGAAAATGTAACAGTTTTGTATGAATCAGTTTTGAATCAGGTCAGAGAAGAATGGGATTTGATCATTCGGGTGAAGCTGTGAAGGCCGAGCCAACTGTAGTTCCTAGACTCATACCATTGCCTTATTAGGATGACTTGCTTTATTTTATTCCTCACTTCTATTTATTCTTAAGATAAGAGGATCTGATTAAATTCCTAAATTTAAATGTAGTATGAAATACATTCAAATCAAGTCCTGTCTAAGCACAAATGGCTTATTTTGCAATTTATTTTAATAAATAATCCTCATCATCTTCATCATGAAAAACATGACATCAGTTTCAGCAGATCATCAGGTCTCAGTTCAATGTACCAACAACTAGAGAGCTGATAATAAAGAATTGGCTAAATACAGATAATAAACTCCAGAATATTCTCTAGTTTAGATTTGGAGTAGCTGTCGAGCATGTCTAGGAGTGAGTAGCATGTGGATTTTTGCTGACTTATGATGTACACCTGCACTCAATGGGAGGAGTAGTCTGCGAAAAGTGAAGACAAAATTTGTGAACAGTCAAGATAATCTGGTACCGGCCTTGGAAAGTGGAGGTGGATCTCTTTGCATCGGCAGAGACCTGTACTTCTCTGACACATTCTCCCCTGCAGGTGGATGTGCTTGCTTATCACTATATCCAAGGATGCATTTCTTTGGTGAAGATCTTGCCCTATATTGTGCAGGACTCAAGTCAAATCAATTTACATTTATTTGTATATCTTTAAGCATAGCTTAACAGAAAATGCATGTCTCTATGTTTATCAGACATAATTGGGATAGTCTTTGAAAAGAGGTGATATCTGAAAGTGCATTTGCAAGATAAATTATAGTATTAACCTGATAACTGTCCCAGCAGAAATTAAGTATCCACATAAAAATGTACATCTGAACTACATTTTTTATATTATTAGATATAATAAATTTTTTCAAACATTTTTAAGTCTTCTAAAAAAAATCATTTTAGGTCTTTTTTTATAAATTACAGTAACATTAACCTTTTTTTAATATTTTCCCAATATTTTAATATTCCCAAACACTCAGACAGTGTTATTTATGTTTGGAAACGGTGACTGTTGTCATATTTCTAAAAAAAATCCAAATGCCTTTATTAAACTAAAAATGTAAGATAACAATTTATATAAATGTATATATACATATAATACTTTCAGTGTCTTGTTCATCATATTTGTTCTCACTTAATGTAAAATGTAAAAAAAAGCATGATGCAAATTTTATAAAACATTCATTACATCCAATGTATTAGCAATGACTGGCTATGGTTGTAGAAGCACTTCTGAAACATCTCTCTTCCCATTAGATTTGAGGACCAGAACTAATTGTTGTATAATAAATAATAAGAATAGGGAAATACCTTTTAATCGCCAGCTTTTTTCCTTTCTAACAGAGGCAGACATTCCTTACTGAGTGGCTGGGGGACAATGTCATCCTAATGATGTCTCTTCCACGTCTGCTGTTCAGTAGCTGTTATTACTATTGATATTAACTGTTCATGTAACACATGCAGTATTGATCAAGGCTCCCTTATGTCCTCACCCTACCCAGTTTGTCTAAGTGGGTCACTTATTTTTGTGTGGAATGTCTTGGCTAAAAGTTTGCCAAGGTTTTGCACTAATTATCTCATGCACATGTGGCTGGGCACTGCAGGGGGGCATGGTAAATTACACATTTTTCTACAAACTCCTGGATGCTTTTATGGCCATGTATTATGCAAAACCACATTGTAGCGCCTTAAACAACCCTCAAGTGAATTGAAATAAAGTTGACGCTGCTTTCTGTTTTGAAGCTCAACATGCTCTTTGTTTGGCAGACATTCTCCAGATGATCGCTGTTTAGAACTTTGCAGATGAAAATCCACCATCTAGATACACCTTTTGTAAGAACAAGCTAGAAATGCTTCACCATCCACAGTGCATGCACACATACAATATAACAGCTGGCTCCTCTTCATGTTTACGGGCATGACATAACCATGCAAAGGCTAATGATGAATCAGTCTGAGATTTACTGTGAAATCTGACCCAAGCCCTTAAACTATTGATCAACACCTTATAACCAGTAACATCATTTGGTAGCAAACATTAAATATTAAAAATCTTAAATGAGCGTCAGTCATCTCATCGCTTTTCTTTTTCCATGACTACACATAAGGTATAAACGTCACATAAAGCAAATATCATCACAGACAGAACCTGATTTGGTGATTTGTAGCCTTAAAAGCTTGACAAATGCTAGCTGTACCCAGTTTATCCATTTTGAATTTGTAAGAACATCTTGGGGCAATTCTCCCATCTACAAAAATAAGATGTTCTCTAAACTAACACTTAAATCAGTTAGTAAAATATATTAGTGGGTCAGAAAAATCAATTTATTCCTTTGATTCAATTTTCTCCTCAGGCCAAAACAGCAAAGTAGGTCAATTCATGTTAAAATATGGGTAAGTAAATTACTTCTGCCTCTTTACAACACTAAATGCATTTTATGTGGGTTGTTGTTGAAATTAAATTTTACATTGTGTGCTATCATCAGAAGGTCATTCAAGCTGTTATGTTTCTATAATGACTGCTTAAGATTTTTACAAGAAAGTAAGAGGCATTTCATGTTTGTTCCACCTCTTCTTTAAAAAATCAGCCCACACAAACTTGCACAGGGCAAACTATTTTTAGAGCATGTTTTCCTGTCTTGTACGCTTCCACAATAGCAACATTTCTTTCAGGGCAATTATGAGGCAATCATTCAGTTTAGGAAATAACATGTAAAGAGATGCTGGGAAGTTCTTTGTAATGTACCAAAGACTAAGATTAAATACATTTTAGATTTTAGGTATTAGTAGAAACACATTTATGCTGTAAATCATGTGCACAAATTTCATGTAGGTTTTATTTCTTTTGTAGCAGGGGACAGTTTACGGTATGAGAAGAATTTCTGAGAAAATAAAACACTATACAAGCTGGCACATAACGCATATAAAAACAAAATTATATTTCACAGTTCATTTAGATATGTTTAAAAAGAAAACAGGTAATTTGGGGAACAAAAAGAAAGACAGACTAGTTGATCATGCCACAAGTATTAAAAGCATAATGCTTAAAACACACTTTATAATAAAATGAAATTTGTCACTTTAATTAAAAACAAACTACTTTATTTTAGTAAAAAATATGATTTTGATTTATAATTTTTTTATTTATTTTGATATATTTCATTAAATAAAGTCATTATTTACATTTATTCATTTAGCAGACACTTTATCCAAAGTGACTTACAAGTGCCCAGTGGCACTGGGAGCAATCATTATAGATAATAATATAATAATAATAATTATTAGAAAGAAAAGGTGACATATTGCAGAAGCAATATTGAAGCACTATTTATAGGTCAGTAATTAAACATAAGCAAATGTGGGACACCATAACACCTTTGTACACAAAAGGCCATCTTTTCTTGATTTCATTAAAGCACACAAGATGTTTTTTGGAACAATGCCAAATCATGCTAGGATTACGAGGATCATCAGGTTTTGCACAAATGTGTGTAATCTAAGCCAGCTTGAGTGCATGCCATCATTAAAGCATTTAAGGAGGAACACTTTAAAAATGAAGAAACTAAAAACGTCTTATATTTTTAAGCCAAATAATATTGCATAGATTCAGAGAATGAAACAAAGATTCAGAAAATGAAAACCGTATGTCACGTTTTGTCACTTTGAAATGATCTCTATCTCAACACCTTGTGAGATTTCAGTCTTTTGAGTCACACCATAGGGTTACAAGAGTTTAACAGTGTTTGAGCTTTTTATGCGTTCCACCATTTCATGTCTCCAAATAGTAAAACGCTCACATAGTTACTATCCATGCAGATCTAAAATAAAAATCACTCAATGTAGTGCACAAACTGGATGTAGTTATTTGTGAAAAACTGTGAGTGATTTTTACAAATTATGTTTCTTGCACAGGCACACAGTTAAACATATTGTAGGCAATTATAAGAAGTGTAATATTTATTGTTTTTATTGTATTGTGTAAATATGTTAAAAATATATCTGTAATAAAAATGAATAAAAGTTCTCTTATAGACTACTATAATAATTACAGTGTCCCCAAAAAAATGGTGTTCTAAAGACACAAGCGGCAATCTACAATGTGCTGCATTAGACAGCAGCATGACATTACAATCTTTATCTTGTCTCATATGTGTAGTAAAATTCCTACCCCTTTCACCACAACCCATCAAATGCTTCTCTTGTGTCAGGGTATAAACATTTCCCCACCTGGAGTCATAAAAGACATTGCCAAAGTGAGAATGTTAAAAAGTGCCAAAGAAATTTCTGCCGTATACTCCTGACTCAACGACATTACTATAGTATGATGGTAACATCAAAACAAACACAGTTGTACTTAATAAGATTCCTTTATGACTACAGAGTGACTGAGATCAAATTGGAAACTACACCTGATAATTATGTAAAAAGCAGTATATGTGGGTCAGAGCTGTCCAGTAAGCCTTAGAGAAAAGTAATACTAAATGTGATTATGATAAGGATTAGTTTTTACCTTAGTCCTCACTATTCGTCTTATAACTTCTAATTATCTATCTACAGTTGTATCTTTTTGGTGTGTGTATTCCATAAAGCAAACACATTTACAACGCACAAAATCAAGAGGTCACACCCTGTACAAAAATTTACTGGTGTGTGACAGTCTAAATGTGACAGTTTTACACCAGTAAGGATTTTACCAGGCGCATATACATATAAATATATTATTTCAGTAAATTACAACAGCAGTATATTAGGGACGTTTTTTTATTAATATTACTTAAGACTATGAATAAATTTAAATACATAGGATTAGCATAAAACATAATGTGTTACTATTATTAATAATATTAATGAAGAAGAAGAAGAACATCAGTACAACATCAGTATATTAGGGACGTTTTTTATTAATATTACTTAGACTATGAATAAATTGAAATACATAGGATTACCATAAAACATAATGTGTTACTATTATTAATAATATTAATGAAGAAAAAGAAGAAGAAGAAATCAAGAGTAAGAAGAGTAACAATTTAACAGCAGTGTCAGAATCTGAAGCGCTTCTAGACGAATCCTTGGACACGTTTTAGTCCTAAATCTGTTACTATTCTGTTATCAAGCATGAAATGTAAAAGGGTTTTAAAAAATTCTAAAATACATTCTAAAATATGTTGTGTGACATTATATAAACGAAGGTCTGAGGTTAACCAGCGAGCTGAAATTTCGGGTGCAACGTATTTTACCATGGTCTATGGATCCGCCAACAGAAGTTTTGTCACTCTGAAAGTTTGACGAAAAAGAATCGACACTGTTACTAAGGGCATTATTAAGCATAGAAGAAAAGGTTTAACCAAGATACAACGACATGGATGCAACTGTAATTAATTATTACGTATTACGCATGAATACAACATGTATTTTATACAAAGTGTCCTTTTTATGTGCAGTGTTGCGTAAAAAGTAACAAAAAATCTCTTCCGCTGCATACAGTGTAGCATTTAATACGTACAAAGCGCAGAGATCCAAATATATGTGTTATAATTGCAGAGTTGCGCGCAAGCACATTCGTCAGTAAGATTTATTGGTCTTGGCATTTTCAGGAAAGTTCGCGATTAAACCAGCGCAGCTCAAATGGCTCACTGTCACCTTTCTCTTGATAATAAAAAAAACATGATATTACACAATTCGAAGTACAAGTAGCGGTTTTCAATAGCACTTTCACAATATTAGTATGTCAATAACAATATTTCTCTCAACCACAATTACGCTACGGACTGAAAGCATCAAGTATATTGCAAGCCTATCGTAAAATAACGGTTTTAGAAATGCAGTAAACATTTTTATACGCACGCTTGACAGATGAACCACAACGAGAACAAATCGATCAGAATCAAAGTTAAAATGTCCTAATACATTAAAGACATTCCAGGGGTGGAATAAAGCCATTTTTAGCATATAATTCCAAACAAACCCATATGCCCACCATTGGCCAGCAGGTCCAAAGCACTGAAGAGATAGGAAATGACAAATGTGTCACTAAAAAAAAACAATAAGCAGCAAACTGTGTCCGTTTGAATAAGCGCTCCTGATATGTTCTGTATAGACTTGGTTATGACCGTGGGTTTAATACAGGGGAAGGCAACAAATGGACACTTTGCTTATGTCATGGAATAGCAAATTAGTTCTGAGTATTTTGAGGCTGGGCTAAGAGACAAAGTACGTAAGCCACTTTCTCTACCCACGTGACTGTCTCGGTCTGGACGGGTCCAAAAATAAGGATGAATTAAACGTTCAATGCAACTATTTTTCTAGCTCAAAACGACAATATGACAACTTCCATTAAATTTGTAACAATGAATATAGAAAAATAGAAGTACTAGTTTATTATTGGAGCCTAATCGTGTGGAATTATGTTGATAACATGAGAAATAAAAGCTATCAGCAAAATATGACACTCCCCTGTCCTCCAAACATGGTATGGTCGCTAGCTCAAATTCCGAGAATTAAGCTCTTCTGATTCTTAGAACTGGGCTTCTTAGAAGTGGTGATGCAAGAAGTTTCTAGGAAAGCACTACCAGGTGATTTTTTTCACATTCTTTTCTTCTGGCGTGATGTTGCTCATGTTCACATGTTCATTAGGCTGTTTTATTGGATTTTATTGTTAATTGTTTATCTCGACTGGTCTTTAAGGGTTTTCATGGACAAATGATCGCTGAGTTTTAAGAGAGGCCGGTTGCCTGGTGTAAATAGTTTGACAGTTCATGTCGTTGTGCTTGAACCACAGCTCTGTCAGATCTCTCAATGTGGGGTCGCAAATAGTACGTGCAGCGGAGGGGTAAAAATTCAGACGCGGTGCGTGTTTTTGCCAAACCCAAACAGGAGAGCTTAGAAAGCGGACTGAATAGCACATAGGAATAATAATAAAAACTTGGGTTTGTGCACTAACTGAAATGTGTCTATCGCTTGGCATTGGCAAATACAAAAATTCACGCAGACGATTATTTCAGTTCGTGTTTTTCAGCTTCTTTTAAAAGTAGTCCTGAAAGTGAAGCTTGTTCTCTCACTTGTTCACGTTCTTTGGGCATTTTGTTTTGTTATCCTGTGCCAGATGCCGTGTAAATTGTGTTCTGGATTGGTTCACGTCCTAAGCTTTGAGATGTTTTATCATTTGTTTTGTACAGTTATGAGCGCATGTTTGGGATTTGTTTTTTCTGTATCGAATAAACTGTAATTATTGACATTATAACAATATTGTTTGTTTTGGTTCAGCTGGCAAAAAAGAAACACATTTAAGAAGTTGTTGAGAGCTTTTCTGAACATGTCACTGTGCTTAAAAATGTAGTTCTAATCGAATTACCCATTGCGTATTTGGCATCATAGATGCAATGAAAAAGTTTGTAGCCTCTGCAGTTGCTGTCACTTTGTAACGGACCTGCAGTTACTACTGGTCTTGGGATATATTTCGCGTATATAATAATATAAAATTGTCAACCAGTTAGAATATTATTAAGACTGGACGTGTACTTTAAATCGTCACAATTACTATTATAGAAAAATTCTATCAAACACGTGGTTATAGTTTTGGAAATAATAAATTGATTGTATTTAAAGTGGTGTTTGGCATTAAGCTCACAAATATCTCTCCGCTGTTTGCATGAATCGCTCTCTTTTCCCACGTAGGTAGATGCATAGGGGTTTATTTACAAACGATAAAAGCGTTAAATAATGCGTTTATTTAACATTTAACACTTAACAAAAAGTTAAAAATTATGATATGAGTACTGAGGGCAAACACGCATGCACAATAGCATAATAATAGTGTGTTGTACCATAATAACAAGAAGTTGATTTCTTGTTTATATGGTCTTGATTTAAAGTAACTTAAAATTGTATTTAAAATATGTTATTGAAATGAACGACTTGGACTGATAATGAAGAAAAACAATAGCCAATAAGAGCCCAGCATAAATAGGAACTCTTTAAATACTCTTTTAAAAGCATCCCGGGTGAGAGCTAAAAATCTGGCTGATAAACTGGCTAGAGAACTTTCTGCTGGTGAAAATGTCAGCTGAGATCTTGTGTGTAAGTTGTAGGTTGTCATTTGTGACGCTTAGTATGTTAGTGACATCTCGTGGATGCAAAACTTTCGACGGTTTCTATACTGTATGTGTATTTGGTTAAAATCCTTTGCCAGTTATGTATATGTTTTGTGGCCATGTGAATAATGCTTTACAGGACTCCTCAATAATCAGCTTTGACACCAGACTGTATGTATGTTCGCCTAACAATTTAAAGTCATCCAACTAAAAGTATATTTGAGTTAAAAATGATATTACAGTAGTAAGGCAATTATTAAGTTGTCATTCCATGTTTTCTAATTATTATATATAAGTCTAAAAGTCCCGTGTAAATGCACACATTTCTAAGACACAGATTAACCTAAACCTTCGTTTCAATTCTAAGTGTAAAAAAAGATTTTATGCCTGTTGTGTGATAAAAGATGATGATTTTTGTGGATAAAACAGAAACTGCTCACAGACTTGACAAATCTGCTGTACGTGGACGTTCGCTGACATTTGTAACGTTTGTCGCCATCTGCTGGAGAAAATAAGTTATAGTAGATAACATATGCATTTGTTTATTTTAATTTTAAGTTAATGTGGGTTTTCTGTTTATGTCAAATATCATATCTTTAGATTTTTATTTTTTGCTGTCAATTAATTAGAATAGAATTTAATGGATAATGAGTACCATAGGGGTGTAGGGAATATTAAGAATACATTATTATAATACACAAACGATCAAAAGTCACTTAAGTGAAATGTCTCTTTTGATTTTACAAATCATTTTAACCAAAGTAACTGAAATGTCTGAAATTCCTAAAATACTCTTTTTGCATCCCAGGGTCAGAGCTTAAAAAGCTGGCTGATAAAATGGCAATAGAACATTTTTGCAAATTCTATGCAAAGTGTGACCATGCTGAAGATACTAAAATATAACAAGATATTTCTTATTCACAACATTATTTCCATAGTTTTAAAGGGTTTAAGTATTATTCTAAAAAGTAAGAAAGGAGTAAGTGACCCTACACTTTTGAATGGTAGTAAACCTTGAACTTTCAGTGTTTATTAGTTTTTTTTGCTGCTAGAATAATACCCAACATTTATTGTTTGGTACACATTGTTCAGTTAGCACTTAAAATATGGTTCTCTGTGTTTGTTTAAACAGATTTTGAAAAAATGGCTTGTGCAGCCGACAGCTGCATCCAGTTCACGCGACACGCAAGTGATGTTCTGCTCAACTTGAACCGACTGCGTAGCAGAGACATCCTCACAGATGTTACAGTTCTGGTCAACAGACAGCAGTTTCGAGCACACAAAACTGTACTTATGGCATGCAGGTGAACTTGTAAAGTCTTTGTTGAATTTCAGAAAATTTTTTATGTAATTTATTTAATTCAATGGTAAAGAAATGTTGTACAGCCTATAAGTTGTAATGAAAAGTAACACCAACACGTAGGCTAACCCAAGAAGCTTACAAAATCTTAATTTCTCCACAGTGGGCTCTTCTACTCAATCTTTACTGACTCGCACAAATGTAATCTGAACGCCATCAGTCTGGACCCGAAGGTTGACCCAGAGGGTTTTGCAATACTTTTGGAGTTTATGTACACTTCACGTCTCGCACTGAAGGAGAGCCTCTTTATGGTCATCATGAACACAGCCATCTACTTGCAGATGGACCATGTTGTTGACACCTGCCACAGATTCATGAAGTCTAGGTATATTTTACTTTCATCATAAATGAGAACATTATTGATTAAAGAAGTGAAACAGAATGCACTCAAAAATGTTGGATTTACAAATAATGTGTCAAGTGGTTCCAGTTTATTTTACAAAAAAGTTCAAGTGAGACAAAATGTTGAATAACTGTTATAAGCCTTTTATTAGGGATCACCTGCTCAATAATTCACTACCACAAATGTTTTTTTTAGCCAATCACGTATCAGCAATTTAGTGGATTTTAGTTATTTAGAGTTGCAGGTATACCTGTATATTTATATATAAATATATTATTTGCTGTGACATTACAGTATACTGACATGAATTGATTAAAATAAAAAATAAAAAATTTATAAATTATATTGCTAGATTGATTGGGAGTATTTATCAGGATGATTCAGTGCAAAAAGGGCCATTTTTTATTTGTTTTATTTATATGTGTGTTTTACTTAACTTTAATGTTGGCTGAACAAAAATGTATTAAGTAGAGATTACAAGAGAAAATTCTGTTTAAACAACTCTGTTAAATTAAGTTAAAATAGCTACATGCAGTAAAACTGGGAACATTCAGTTTGGGAACGAGTGTGCATTTGAAACAAAAACAAGAGACATTTTTTCCTTAATTTTTTCCATATTTCCATGCAGTGACTCCTCCATCAAACTGCCCAGAGAGAATTTTCTAGTTAGTCCTCTGCTTTTGCCGCAAGATGTTCACAGTTACAGACCCCATGAGGTGGTGGATAACATATCTGGGCGGGCAGCAATGTTCAGAGATGGAAAACCCTACGCTGTCTGCATGTTTAATGGGGTCAACGCTCCCAACAGCTCCTACCTTTATGGCCAGTTTCCCATGCAAGGTTTCCCCTTTCCACTATGTAAGCTGACAGATGCCAAAAACAGTTTCTCAGACTTTTCAAAAGGAGGCATAATCCATCACAAACACTGCTCACCAACTGACGGAAACATCCCTGTGCTGCCTGACTTCACCCGCAACACCGCCAATGGCTCGTTCTTTTCAAAGGAGCTAGGAAAAGATGAGGAAATGAAGAGGGAGACATTGGAGGAAATGGTCCAGTCATTTGGGATGAGCTCCAGAAAGCATGACTTTACCAGTCTGGCCCAAGAGCAGCAAAGAAATCCTGGGAAAGAACAAAGTTCTCTGGCAGAGGAACATCTGAGCCACCAGCACTACACTATGGGCATATCTTTCAATGGGCACAAATCCCTGATGAGCAGTCCCCAAAGCCCTCTCAAATCAGACTGCCAACCAAATTCTCCAACGGAGTCAAGCAGCAGCAAAAACGCTGCCCTCTCACAGGCCTTTCAGCCTTTGACCTCTCAAGGTAAACAAGACCCTAAAGCGCGTAACTGGAAGAAATACAAGTTCATTGTGCTCAATCGAATCTCAAATGAGAATGATGCCAGTCCTTGTGATCCTGGAATGCACTCCCCACAGAGGCCCGACTTGTCCACTTTGCTTCACCATACCGACTCGAAGGCCATACTGACTCACCATACTGACTCGCATCCAGACTCAAAGACAACAACAAAGATCGAAGAACAAAGTGAAAAGGGGGAGGAATTTACTGTTCCTCAGGCCAGTCGCCTTAACAACATTCTCAACAGGTGAGATTTTTTTGCATATGGTATTTATAAAAAAAGATCTTTTAAATAAAAAAAAATGATGTCATCATTCTATGGTTTGCATACAACAAACCGATTATAAGATCTGCATGCTTAGAAGTATTTTGTAGTTCTCCTCCCATCACCTCTATAAAGCCAGATTTAATATTTTTCATCCATTACAATCCTCTTAAAGCACAGAGAGGATTTACTTCTTAGCAGGAAAGTGTCAAATTCATTAAAATATCCCAGGAAAATGAGAGCAAATTCCAGCGGAGGCAGCATTTGCGGAAAGAACTAAAATCCGATGTCTTTTTTTCAGCAGAAGTCTGGAAGCATTACAGAAGAACGGCGACAACCACTTTTCTCTGTATATGAGCCACTTAAAATGTTCATCCTGTGGTTCCCAGTCTCCACAGCACTCTGACGTCTGTCCTAATGCATCTGACTCATGTCTGGCCGAGGAGGTGTCAGAGATCTACTCCGAGTACTCTGATTCTAGCTGTGGTGAGATACTTTTCAAACAGATTTTCATAAAACTTCCAGGCTTCCGAAACCAAGCTAAAACTTTCTGCTTTTTTCTGTTGCCTTACAGAAAATGGTACATATTTTGTAATGAATGCGAATCAAAGTTTGCAAAGGAGGAAGCCTTGAAACGACACACGCTTCAGGTTCACAGTGACAAGCCATACAAATGTGACCGTTGTCAAGCAGCGTTCCGCTATAAGGGCAACCTTGCCAGTCACAAGACAGTTCACACCGGTAAAAATATTTTCCTCTGCTATGAATTTCGATTGGAATCAATCTACTTTTTAACTTCCTTTTATTTGCACTACAGGAGAGAAACCCTATAGATGCAATATCTGCGGGGCTCAGTTCAACAGACCAGCTAACCTCAAAACCCACACGCGAATTCACTCAGGAGAAAAGCCATATAAATGTGAGACATGTGGAGCCAGATTTGTGCAGGTGGGTGCTTTTCACTACCTTGAGTTACAAACAAATATGTAGACTTGCAGAAAGACACTTGTAAAAATATATATAACCTCGTTTTACAGGTCGCTCACCTTCGTGCTCATGTTCTGATTCATACCGGAGAGAAGCCATATCCGTGTGAAATCTGCGGCACTCGTTTTCGCCACCTGCAGACATTGAAGAGTCACTTGCGAATACACACGGGAGAAAAGCCCTATCACGTAAGAATATATAGTTATATATAATATGTATGTAGGGTGATATATTTATATTTATATAATCGAATCTCCACATTGTTTTGTCCTGGATTTTTTCAGTGTGAGAAATGCAACTTGCATTTTCGTCACAAGAGTCAGCTTCGGTTACATCTCCGTCAAAAACACGGAGCAATCACCAACACCAAGATCCAATATCGCATGTCCTCTACAGACCTACCGACCAACCTGACGAAGACATGCTAAGCTAGCACTTGGGGGCAGACCTGGCCATATCTTTATATGACCCCGACTTGTACAATCATTCAAATTTTTAGTGCCACACTGTGTTAATCTGACAAAAAAAACTCAAGAAATGGTTTTTGTTGTCACTTTTTTATATTTTGAGTTATAAAAAGCTTTATTTTGTTGGAAAAGGAATGGAATGTATAATATAAATCTGGTTTTTAAAAATGCAGTATTTTATAAAAACAGAAAAACTTTTCTGAAGGTATTTGGGGATTTTGATTGAAGGTTGAAACATTTGAAGTCAAAACACTTTACTTACAAAGCAAAGAATTGTGTCTATAGATTTTTATATATTAATGTACAGGTTACACTATGTTGAAATAACCTCTGTCTTGTACAAAGAACTCTTAACTGTGACTATAGCATTGAGGATCGTACATGGTTTTGTTGTTTACTTCGGAGAATGATGGCTGCTCTTTCAAAGAGGAAAAGATGCATGAGGTGGGTTGCCACTAATAAAACTATATTATGTAGGCAAATGCATACATATTGTGACAAAATGTAATTACCTTACATTAAGATTGCTCTCTGCTGGCAGAGCCGATCTGCAATTACATGTTAACATATGCATTTAAAAGTAGTAATAATGATTTAAAAAATGCTTTAAGATGTATTTGTATAGAAACGTGACTTTTTATTTCTTTTGGCAAGTGAAAGTCTACAGTTTTGTCATTATTCTAAAAAGCTAGCAAGGTTACATTATTGTCCTTTATTTTATTTTTATCTGTGTATACACTGTGTACTTAAGGTGCCTTTCTCAATGGTGTCTGAATTTGTTTTCATTCAGCCCAGTTCTACTAAGGTACAACTGAAGGGCAATGCTTGTCCTCTTTTTTCTCTTTTTTGAGTGTAAACATATGAAGATGTGTTTGTACAGTATGACAGAAGGACTGTGTGATTGAGTGTTGTGCATGTGTGCTTTATAAATGCTTTTAACACACTTTATAAAAAGAAAAGAAACTCATTGTGTGTGTTATATATCTTCAGGACATGTTTTGGGATTGGGCTTTTTGAAAAAAATGCATTAAGCTTATTGTAAAATATAGATGTATGAATGTAAAATAAAAGTATTTCTATGTCTTAGTCTTGTGTACAGTCTGTTCATTTCAAATGAAGAAATTGATGTAAAGGCTACTGGATCTTTGTTACAGTGCTTCAGGAAAAATTTTAAAATATTTTTACATATAAATGTATGTCTGTTACAAACGTTTGGTACACTTATTGTGGCCACAAATAATTGTTTTCACTCAGTTTTTGTTACCACCTGTTTTTGTTAGTTTAGCTTACTTAAAGTTGACCTTGAAGTTAACTTAAGTAATGATTTTTAATTAGTAGGCTAACATGTGAAAGTGCACCTTAATGTAAAGTGGACTTCTGTGAACCATTTACTCATGAGTTATAAATATTAGTAAACTGTGAAAGTGTACCTTAATGTATAGTGGACACCTGTGAACCATTTATTTGTTGTAAATGTAAGTAACCTGTGAAAGTGTACCTTAAGATCAATTAATGTAAGTAATTGAATCATTAATAAAATATATAAATGAACACGTTAGTCACCCTTTTTGCATTAAGTGATGAAGTTTGACTTTTTTAAATTGCTGTAGTTAAGCATCATGACAAGTCTTTTTCAGATAAATGTAAGACATCCAGTGTAGCACCTGGTAAGCAGTTAAAACGACTCACTATTTGATTGGTATTTTTTTATTGGTATTTTAACTGCCTAGTTCTTATTTTTTATTTATGAGTCATTATTATTGAGTTGTTATTTTTTTAATGAAGACCTTTATAAATATATAACAAAAGGAACCTTAAAAGTGTTACCAATATCTTACACAAGACATTACAACAGATAATACACATTATTACACACAACACATTATGCAAATAATATAATATACAATGTACAGTATTGACATTCAGGTATGATCACACTTGATTTTCATTTACCGGTGTGTTGTAAGAAAGAATAGAATTTATGACAGACCAGTGCACGATAAAGTGTATTGATTGTGAGAGATTAAGAGTTTAAAAGTCCCCCTGCTCCCCAGAGCAATTACAGTAGCTTACTGTTAACTTTTATGGTATTGCAAACACCATCTTTTAAAGCCATGTTTACCTTACAAAACATTTAAAGAGCTGGTTTAGACTTGAATTAAAATGCAACAAGCAAATAGTACAAAAAGAGTGAGAATTATCACCAAAATAAAACACAGCTAATTTGATTAAAACACAAATCCTCATAACAAATAACTGCATCACAATTGATATATGCAGTTGAGTGAAATATGATGACAACAGACCAGGATTCAAACATATTACAGAGACCACCTCCTACACACAAAACCAACAATGCTGTACCCTATACACATTATGACAAAGCTGATAAGAGATAACCGTGTTGCCAGTAAGTTACTGTAAAATGCCCGGTACAGTCTAGCAGTGTGAAGAGAGATCCACCACCACAGTGGACTATTACATGTATGTAATGGACCATATTAAACTTACCACTTTATTTGTTTTTTACCACTTACCACTTTTAATAACTGTGAATGTGCACGTGGTCGCTGAAATGGTTAATTTACAGACTAAATGATTTCACAAAAACAGCTAAACACAAAGCACAGCAGCAACCAAAATAAAATCAGTTGGCACAACTAATCGTCTGTCTTTTGCTGACTGTAAAGACTAGAAGCTGTGTAGCATACTCCAACACCAAAGTCCACCAAGAAAGACAATATGATATCAGTTTTACTTAAAAAGAATCTCTCATTGATTTATTGCTGCTTGGCCACCTGTAATTTCTTAGCTAGACCATTTACAGCCCCGGCAGCCTTCAATAGTCTTTTTTCACTATTGGGCTAGTGTGAGCCAGGGCTTTCATTGTGCTAGGCCAAGCCAATAGCCTATGGCTTCTAACTGAAAGGCCAAATAAAAATGTGTCCCTGTTGTTAGGCCAGTAGCATGGCAGCACTGCCCTAAACATGCCTTTCTGGACCAAACATCAAACAAACCCACCAACTTCAGCGGGAAGAAGTAAGTTTAGTCAGAAAAGAGACTAGCTAGATCCCATCATAACACAACGCACATGATGGAGACGTGAAGGCGGCTGTTTGTTTGTTACTTTTTGTGTTAGCTTTGTGGAAGACAAGACAGCAAAGCAGAGATTAAAAGGTGGATGTTTAGCTGTGTAGAGGTAACAATCACACAAAACTTTCTGCATTTTGACATTTTAAAAAATTTCTTTTTGTATGATTGATGAGCTTGTTTACCACGGTGACACGAGTCCCCACGAGTCTGTGTGCATTCTGGTTTAAGTTCCCACCAGGAAAAAACAAGGCCACACGACACACACATCACACTGTGATGTGTTAAGTAACTAAATTAGTTATTAAAATTATAAGTAAAAAGTAATATCTTAGTAAAAACTGATATCTCAGTATGTGATTTTAAATGTTATAATAATGAGTTTGTAATATCTATGTATCAAAAAATAAAAAAACTTCCTGAGCCAATGAGTGGTCCTCTGCTTCCATCTACGGGTTATAATGGGAATTTCATGTCACTTTCATTATGTGTTTCAGGAATCCACAGGGATCCTCCAACAAATATTTCTTTTGTGTTCTGCAGAAGAAAAAAAGTCGTACTGGTTTTAAATGACACGAATAAATAAAGAAAGAATTTTCATTTTGGGGTAAACTATCCCTTTAAGGCTACAAGGTTAGTGCCAATTCTCATTCCTGTTAAAAGTAAAAGTAATTTACGATATACGTTTATATATATTATTATATATTATATATATTTCATATATATTATTATATATAATAATTTATATATATATATATATATATATATATATATATATATATATATATATATATATATATATATATATATATATATATATATATATATATATATATATATATATATATATTAATAAAAATATTTTAAAATAAATGAATTATAAGCATTGATTTAACATTGTTTTCAATTATTCAACCTTAACAAAAATGATGATTATGATTGAATTTAATAATTGTCACATTTGATCAATGTCACCTTGCTATCTGGGAAGCAATAGAATATAGAATAATATCCTGTATCAGTATCTGTATCAGTATACAAGTAAGAGGTAAGTCTTATTTTGTTCCGATGTTTTTAGTTTGTTTGTTTAATTCTTGTTTTGTAAAAACCGCACACACAGATTCGGTTTAGAGACCATATCTTGGGATAGCTTTTAGCGTCAACGGGGGTTTACAGGAATTTCGCGTTGTTGAATGTCTGTGAAAGGCCACCGTCTTACGTCATATCCATACAGGAACTGTTCCGCACTTTATTTTGATCTTATTTTTCTGTTTCTTCAGTAACATATTCATAACGAAAGCACCACGTATTAAAAGTGCAGTAATGTCACAAGATTTGTGGTAAGCAGTTTATATATTTATCTTCAAGTGGTATCGAAGGTGTACAGTTTTATTCTGTTTAATTCAGTGCATCTGTTTACAGACCCGTTAATCACAGTAACTCACGATAATTTTGTGATAATGTGGTGATGTATCTTGTTGTAATAAGGTCTTGGGCCAGCGTTGGCCTTACAGCTTCAGACCTTGTCGCAATATATTTATACATTTTTTTATCATATACCACGCATGATAAAATATTGCTGCTGGAGGTTTTTACATTCATGTCTCCTGAACATCTCAATGATATTTTAAAATCTCATTGATTCACTTGACTGTTTATTATCAATACACTCGCGGGTTCACACCTCGGATCTTAATTTAACATATCTATTTATGATAGAGATTGCACATACTGCACAAAATTATAGTATAATGCAATGTACGTTGCTTTGGATTAAAGCATCTTCCAAATGCATAAATATAAATGTATAATTCCATCTATAAAAAGTTTTAAATCCCGCTTTTTTAAGATGTTTGTCTTGCAACTGATTCAGGAAAGTGTTTGGTGTTAGATTTTAGTGCTGCCATTTAGGTTTTTGTGCTGCCTTTCACATGGTTGACCATAAATTTTACTGTCTCGTTTGGAGATATGCCTTGATCAGTTTTTGGCCCGGTGTTGTTTTTTCTCCCACTGGCCTCTATTTCTGATAAATATGGAGTCTTCCACCTATATGCCATTGATACTTAAATATACCTTCCTTTTATGTATAGCTATGAAAACTGTCTACAGCCAGCAGAATAAGCAAAGTTATTCTGTTTGGCCACAAGGAGAATAATTAGCTTGATTTTGATCTTGGCTCTCTTTCCTCATACCAAACCCAGTGTGCTAGGAATTTGGGCTTTTTATCTGATTTTGACAACTACCTGCTACCCTGCACTCCCTCTAGAACATTATGATCATGTGGTCTTGGGTCTCAAAAACTGAGATGACAGTGGGGTGTAAGTTGTAAATTTGCCCCAAAGACATACTATGATGAAGGGAATGCCCATAAAACTTGGACTGTGCATACATGTTTATCCTACTATGGTACAGTGCATGGAAATTTTGTAAAAAAAACAAAACAAACATACAAAAGTCTAAACGGCCATCCATTATTATTTTTGGTTGTTTTGTTTTCGCATGATCTCGACCATCATGGTAAAGCATGTTAGCATTATGTTAAAACATAATAGCATTATGTTAAAACATAATAGCATTATGTATAAACATAATAGCATTATGTATAAACATAAACAACAATATGTTAAAACATGTAAACACAATATGTTACAACATACTATTATCATGTTAAAAATGCCACATTATGTTAAATAATCAGGTTAAATCATTCTACCATTGGCTTCAATCATGTTGGCATTATGTTAGCATCATGTTAAATATCTTAGATTAATGTTAATACAGGCTGGCTTTACTTTAGCATTGTGGTAAAAACACCTGTTATCATAATAAAGCATGCTAGCATCATGTTAACTTCCTACTGAATTTTGTTAGCTAAACGTTATGTTAGTATAATGTTACAACATGTTAGCATCATGCTAAATAATGGTAAGGCGTGCTAGGTATCTATCAGCTAATAACTTTAATTACTTTAAGCTTTTGAAAGTAGTACCATTTTAATTACATCAAGCCTTATGCAGCTGTTTTAAACTATTTTTAACTTTTAGATTAAGCTTTCTCAAACATTAAGTTTTTCCTAAAACGTTACTATCTAGTTACTATTGTACCTGTTATACCTATTATAACCTGACTTGTAACAGTATAATTTCAGGTATAAATGTTAGAAAACATTGAAGTGGTTTTTTTTCATCGTTTAGGTCAGAGAATTATGATGCTGCTTGTCGAATGACTCAAGAAATTGCAGAAAATATCCATGAAAGAAACAGACATCAGATGACTGGAGGAAACCCAGCCAAGGTAAATACATGATTACATTGTTCTTCAGAGAAGTCCTGACTCTGTTATGTCATGTTCTTGCTGTAACGCTTCTTCTGTGTGTCTGTTTTTGCAGTCTAACATGACTCTAAGAGCATCTTTACAAAAGCTCAAACAGAATATAGCACACCTCAGGGAGACTTTGGTTCGAGATGCTGCTCAACGGCGCATGTATCCTTTACGAAAAAAAACAATAAGCAGAGCTTATTAACCATTTAATGTTATGCCTTGCTAAACTAAGAGAGAACCACAAAAGGCTATGATTGACAGGGAGGGGGGATGTAATGTAGGAGCATTTTATTTAGTTTTCTTTTCTTGTTTTTATTCAGAGTTTGTTGGTCTTAAGGCCAAAATGTCCTCAAAAAGGGTTATAAAAATCGGGATTTCTGTAGTTGGCAGTGTATTGTAACAGACAAAACATGTTAACAACAAATAATGTACCATTAATGCAACAGTATGATCTTATGGTTCCCTTGTAAATGAAAAAGTTTTATAGCTTGAAAAATATGGAAAATATTTGTTTAATATAATGTTTAGCTATAATATGTGAGTTAACATACATAATGAATTATGGGCTATTGAATATATGTATGAGCGATAAAAAAGACTTCTTTTTCAAAGAATATGCAAATATTTTCAGCAAAGAAAACTGTGACAACCACCCATTTTGTTTAAGTTATTTAATGTCTATTTACACAAAGCAGTCTTCCTAAAGGCAACAATGCTTATTTTAAGTCTTTTCACTGTTAGTCAGCCTAGTTCTTAGACAAACACTGCGTCTGAAATCGCCTACTTCCATACTATATAGTAGGCGAAAATGTCCAAAACCTCAGTATGCAAAAAACATTAAGCGAGAAATACCCGGATGGTCAACTGCTTCCAGCGAGATTTAGCAGTATTCATTTAATGGGCACTGCTCTATCTCGTGATTCAACGGGAGCTGACGAGCGGCGATATTTTAAACGTTAATTAACCAAAAATAGTGGAAAATCATAAGGCGATCTTCTCTTGTGAAGTTTAAATTGAAATTCTTTTTGAAGAATCACAAATGACTGGAAAGTTAATGGAGAACTCCTTAAAATTCACTGGTCAAAAGGTGTGAGATCTCTGCAATGCTGCTTTAGTGTATGCAATAAAAATGTGTTAAAAAAAAAGTAGAATGCTGTGTGGCCATATCACTGTGGGTTCAGTAAAATTTACATTTAAATTTTCTTTTTAAGCCTTAATGAATAACTATAGCATGCAAGCTGAAGCAGACAGAAGACAAAACCTTGTTGATGATCTTGCTACCAGAGAAAAGAGGCTAAGTGCTTCGTTTAGAAAAGGCAGCACAGAATCAGAGCCATCAAGGTACATCCATACATTTCATATTGAAGTTTTAATTTGCTAAATTAGAGGTCTTCACAGTGGGTTCGAGTCTAAAACTTTGACATCAGACATGGTTAAGGTCTGATATAAGTGATTTCGTTTGTATATGTTTGTATATGTGTAAATGCATGCTCATGTGCATATGTGTATGGTTGTTTGTTTTAAACTGATGTTTGACGAAGTATATTTTTGTGATGCATTATTTCCAGGTCAGCCCTAATGACAGGTGGAAATGGGGTGGGACCAGCAGTGAACCCTTGGCTGGTTAATGAAACTGATGAGACCAGAGGACTCGGCTTCCAAGAAATGAGACAGCAGCAGCAGATGGTGATTGAAGGTGTGCTACATACTCAGACAGAGGGCTTTCACTAAGGGCTTTTATCTAAATTGTTAATGCAAGTGTCAGGTGACAAAGCCAACATACCGATCTACTATTTTAACGTATTATTGTTGGCTTTACAAAGCCCCGATCAAACTCGCACTAGCCAATAAGAGTAAAGTGGTGTTAAGTCCCGCCCACACAAGAAGTTTGCTTATTAAACAAACATAAACTTGTGGAGCATAAACAAAAACTTAGAAAGCAGATACAAATTCTCTGGCAGTGCATTTGCAAAGGATGATTTGTAAACAGGATTTTTAGAAAGCAGTTTCAAAAGAATGCGGTTTGTTTGAAAACCATGTTAAAGGTTTTTTTTAACTAACCATATAAACCAGGGGTATTTAATTTAAGTTACAGAGGTCCTTATTTAATATTTCCTTCCCAGCAGAGGCTGAGACAGTACTTTGAAAAAAATGTATTTATTTAATGTATTGACCCCAATTGAATAGGTATATTGAAAGATAAGCTCATACTTTTTATCAGGCTATTATTTTTTACATTTAGATACCCTTGTATAGAAGGAGAAATTATGTTGTATGGGGCTTTAAAGTTGCCCTCTTAAGAAAAGTCCTGAGTGAAACATTTTAGTATTTTAATATAAAAATACGATACATGGAATGCAAACATACAAACAACATACACAATGTAACAATTAAAATGCTTTCATTATGAGCCGAAAACAGTTACAATCTAAAGTTGCCCCATCATCATCCATACCCGAACTGATTCTATCTCTAAATTATAATTATGTTAATTATAAAATGGTTAACATGATAATTACTGTTACCGCTCATGTCGCCGGAAGTAGCCAAGCTTCCATTGAAATGAATGAGATTGTGTTACAAACAGGAACACCAAACAGGAAGTCATAGTTGAACAATTTCCTGTTCGTAGTCACCCAGGTGTAAAAAATTCAAAATATCAAAGGGAATATACTTAAAAAATATTTTTATTCATAATTCATAGGAGTGCCAATAATTGGGGCACACATATATTTTTAAAAAGCATGTAAAAAAGCAAAACAGTGTTGTGTTTGCAATTGTTTGTTTTCTATGAGCACAGAGGATTTTTGTTAATATTTTGAGCAAAAGATGAATAGTTTAAACAATAAAGATTTTTTCAAAGCCTTTTTTGCTCATATTTACCAAGGGTGCCAATATTAGTGGAGGGCCCTGTACTCATACATTGTGTGTTAAATCTTATAGATGTGTAACTTAAAAAAATTGCATTTTAAAACTACCACATCATATTTAAATGTAATTCGTAACACATTCGTAGTTGAAGTCAGAACGGCTTACAGCTCTGGGTTTTATCTTACAGTATGTTTCTGTTCTCTTTAGCTCAGGATGCTGGCCTGGATGCTCTTGCTGCAGTTATAAGCAGACAAAAACAGATGGGTCAGGAAATCGGCAATGAGCTGGATGAACAGAACGGTAAGAAAAAACTGAATTGTCATCTGTTGCAGCTCTGGTTGAATGTTTAGACACTTCACTACATAAATGTTATGGTCAGATTGGTTTAAATTTGTCACACTGCTCTCCCCACACCACATATGATGTCATTAGAGGACGACTATTGTATCTGTTAGTGTTCTTTTTTCTACTGTTCTTGAAGTCTATGGCCCATAGAAGCACATAAAATCAAACAGTAGGTACTAGGTAGTAAACCAAAATGTCTATCGCCGCTGCTGTCAAATTTCAGTGTTCACGAACTAACCGAATTGCACAGTAAGCACAGCTGAAGTGCTGAAGTAAATTTATAAAAACAAAAATGCAACATAACAACCTTCCTGTTGTAATTTCTAAATCCTTGCATTTTCTACAGCAAATATGTAAAAGCTAAGCAAGAATAATTGCAACAAAGTGTTAGGTGGTGCTTTAAAAAGTGCTTAAAAGAATTGGTAAAATTTATACAAATAAATCTAATATTAAGAAAATTACAATAAGATTTTAGATTACAAAATAGAATAAGACAAACAAACATCACATTTAGAAGGGTTCGGCCATGGTGGCACAGCAAAATAAGGGTTCAATGAGAAATGTATATTTTTGTGAAGTTGTCATTAGTTATTAAAAACAACTGCCTTATGTCATAATAGCCTTGTATATTTCATTACTGTAGTAGACATACATTTTCTTTTTAAGGAAGTAGAGGGAAATTATGCATTAGTTGGGTTTTGTCACTTGTAAAAATTGAATTGTTGATATTAAAAATACATTTTCTGAGAATTAGGTTTGCCATAACTAGCCACTAGAAGAATACAAATCACAGGTTTAGGCCACTACCACGGTCTCACAACAGACTAAAGGTACTTTAACATGTATAATGTTGCTCTTTCTGTATATCTCTAGAACCTTTTTCACCTAAATGCACTAGAGTTTTTTGTTTAAATTGCATTATGTGATGAGACATAATGGTCCACCCATCATAACCGACTTGTTGTCTATTTCAGAGATAATTGATGACATCACTCAGCTCGTAGACAAGACAGACAGTCGTATCAAAAACGAGACACACAGAGTGAAGCTGGTGGAGACCAAATCTGCTTCCTGTGGTAAGTGTTCTGTCGTTATTTCCATGGTAATAGTCTAGAAACAGTAAGGATCTTTAATTTACATAAAAAGCTGTACTTAAAAAGCCTCACTGCCTGTAAATGAAGTAAAGTCTGTATGTTAAGTGGCAGTAAAGGTGAGATCAGGCTGTTCTGAGAGGTCGTTTACACAACCACAGTGATATATTTTAGTCAAACTATAGAAAAAACAAAGAAATAACTTTTTTTTTTAAATAACACTAACTAAAAAGTTAGGTTTTTCTCAAAGTTGAGCTACAATTAAATGTAGTTAACTAATGCTGACAAATGGAACTTTATTGTAAAGTGTTACCAAGGTACCTTTAAAAGAGTAAGAAATATTTGAATAATTAAATATGTAAAACAATATGAAACACGTAAAAAATGTAAGCACCAGGTACACATTACACATTTTACTTAAACATACATGAATATATTAGAATACATTTAAACTATTCAGTGAAAAGAACTAACATTTTCTGCAATAGATAAAATAAGTTGATTTTGTTTGTCTGTTTTTCGAATCAGGGATGCTGGTGATGATTGTTCTTCTACTCATAGCAATCATTGTTGTGGCAGTTTGGCCCACAAGCTAATGAAGAGGATGCTAAAGACACAAATACAAGATGGCGCATACTGTTTAAAGTTTGTGTATGTGGTAAACAAAAAATATGCACAGCTTCCAAGGAGCTTGTATGTGCAAACAACTTTCTTCAAACCCCATTCTTTTTCACCTTTAAGTAAAGGTAGTCGTGACTGGGTTAAAGCCAAGGAATGCACCACTATTAAGAACTTGAGGCATAAATTCTTAGCTCTTCAGTTAATGATCAAAGCAGGTTTTGGAATGGAAAGGAAAACAGAAAAGAGAACTTTTTAAAGTTTAATATAAATGTAACTATGAGCTTGAGATGCAGAAGAATATATTTTGAGAAATGTCTCAAATGTCCATTTAATAAAAGCCATGTTTTTTGGTTTCCACCTCATAAAAACTACATTATACAGCTTTGCATTATAATGCATTACAGTTCTGATTTTATTTAAGTCTGAAAAAACAGAATCAGAAATCATTTTTGACTTTTTTAATTGCTGGTTACAAATTCTAATAAATGCAGTTAATACAACCTGGTCCTTTGTTGTTTTTGTAAAGGTAGGTCAATAATTTTTTATATTTTTTATATTGTTTGTAGTGGCCCCAACTCTTATTTCTCCCACCCCACAGGGCACCCACCCCTCCTCCATGTGGGTTTTTATGGCTCTTTGTTAGTGAATGATTTTATGTGCTTGAAACTAAGATATATGGGTGAAAGAGTTGGTGTAATGGGATGTTCTTATGACAAACTGAGGTTAGTCTAGCTGAGCGGGCACGTCTATACAGGAATCTTTATGATCTTTCCATATGGAACAATACTTTTAAGTAATGAACATTCTATAGTATATATCATTATTCTCATATTTTTGCAAGTTGGCAGATAAATAGGAAAAATATTGGCCTTTAATGGAAGGTTAATTTCTAACAGGTTTTAATTTTTTGTAGTATGTTATGGGAAAGTGTATCTAAGTGAAATGAAACTCATTATGTCAAACTCTTTGAAGTGTAAGGTATTTATATCTTTGTTTTCATGATACCACTTCCATGAATTGAACATGATTACCCTTCTGTTTGGTAAAATAAAAGTAAAACGCATTTAGTTATTTTTTATTTTTCCATTTTGGTTTAATTTGATATTAAAATATTAAAATAAATAATAACTGTACGTGTTTAGACATTGTAAAAATACATTTATTTATGTAGATTACAATAACACTTTTGTTAAATGCTTTTTGGTCCTTCCACAGGTCTACTAGGTGCCACTGTTGTTTGCAGGTACTTTGAAATTCAAAAGACCCCTTAAGCCAAATGTGTAAAATTCTCCTAACCACCTAAACAAACATACATATAATCTAGAGAGAGTTGTGAAACCATGTTAACACTACTGCCGTATGGATGTTGACACTCATGATGATGACTCTCATCAACCAAATTAGTTTTTAAATTAATCTTTGCTTAAAGCATAGTTTGTACATGTCATGTGTTAATGTTATTTTACAGGCTGCATATTTGTCACAACCATAGTAGGCATTGAGGTTCTTTGTTTTTAACAAAGGACCTGGCTGGTGTGTCACAACAGCTTGAGCTCATCCAGCTTGAGCTTTAGTTTCTCACCTTCTATATCAAAACATTTTTTAAACTGATTCAATAACAAAGTCTTAAAGGAACTCTTTGGCTGAGCTTGGTTTCTTTGGTCCACAGAACAAAGCTATCGCTACTGGTTGTTTTATGGGAATGGTAGCACACTAAGGATGGGCCACAGTTGCAGACTAGAGCTCTTAAACAAAGGCAGTCCATCATTGTTTATTCGCAACTTCAAACTGAAATCGTCTGCTAATTCTTTAATTATTTGATTAATTAAAAATAAGGTCTTTAACTTATTAAGAAACATAGAACATTCTGCTATACGTCTGTCTCAGTTACCTGTTGTACAGTACTCTATACATCATTGTAGCATTGGGAACATTTAAATGTAGCTTGCCCTCTATTAATGTCCCATGGGGGAAAACGGAGCAAAAAATAAAATTAAAAACAAGACCACACGCGTCACCTTACCAGGTATTTTAAGATATACAACAAATAGTGTGTTTACATTTTATTAGCCAGTGAACTTAAATATGCACAAGTCCAAGCTTTTCGTTTTACATCAAATACAGGACAAGGGAAGAAAACACTTATTTTACTACAACTGAAAAACAAGAACAAAAGAAAACCATATCAGTTGTGCGTGAAGCCCAGCTGTTTCCAACCAATTAACTAATTATTATGAGCATGAAACCACCTCTACTTGGGGAAACACACACTCTTTTTTTTTAGACTTATAAAAAATAAAAGGTACAAGAGAAAAATTCACGTTTCAAAAATTCTAACTTTACATGAAAACTTCAGGTAAGAAAATGAAAACAATCGATCTACAACATTTCAAAGATGATGTTTGTGAATAGTCCAAAAAAGCAGAAACTATTCCCATTCCAAGCATATTATTGCTTCTGTTGCATGGCTTCTTTGCGTGCAGCATCCTGTAGCAGTTGTGTGTCCACCTCATCTGCAGGAAGCTGAACGTACCGTACCACTGAGCCACGGATAAAACAGTTTTTCACTGACAACTGAAAGAAACAACACATCAATACCTAACAGTGCACTTAACATAAAAGTGTTGTGTTCACAAGTTAAGCATGTTTGCAGAATGCCAATGAATTATCTATTGTTAGAATGAAAACATGTAACAATGTATAGTAGCCAATCAAATAGTGCTCACCATGTGGGGATATTTCTCTGGATCAGTCACGCTGATATCTGTCAGTTTGATGTTTAGATACTGTAAAGGGGAACCCATTTAATTAGCAAATCTGAATTTACCAACCTGCTTATATTTATGAAATAAACCATGAACAGAGTGTGCTGTCCTACCTGATCTACTGAGTGCAATGTTCCACATATGCTGCAAAATAGACATACACGACGTGTTACCACATGCAGCTACAACGTTAAAAAAATATGTTTATATATGTTTTTTGACGTGCTCACCTCAAGTCATTCTTGAGCTCCACAACAACGTCTTTACCGACCAAGGACTTAAAAAAGGAGTAGAAAAGCTGGAAAATACATTTATTGTTAAAACATGCAAGTCTGAAATTAAGAGATTAATATCAGACACTTACAATGTGGAGGTCACCTTTTTAACGTCAGAAACTTTTGGGACTAGACCAGCTTATTAGCTAACCGGAGAGTTAGCTGGACTGCTACAACGCTGCGGCTCCAGCATTATTCATCAGTCACTAACACTAGCAATCACTAACCAGTATTAAACATACTAAAAGTTTTAAAAGGAGTTTGTGTGGCTGCTGCATTTTATTTTTTTCGAAACCACATCATGTTCAATAACACTTACCATTTTCACGCGGTTTTGTGCTTCAGGTCACATACGCCATCAAACTGCTACCAGTGCTGTTCGCTTCGTGTTTCTATTGGCCAGGCAAATCAATATATCACGCCCCTATTGGTGAAGGGATTTTCGTCATCTATACGCGCCTGTACGCATCTCGGAAAGTGTTTTTATTATGGATAAACAAATGACATATGTATAAATAAATAAATACGTAAATGCAGAAATAAATAACTGCAAAAGTACAGAAATAAACAAATACAAAAATAAATAAATATATACATGCATTTCTACATTGATTTTATAATTATTTTAAAAACATTACATTTTTGATTTAGCTAGACACGACGACCCAGCAATTCTTTGTATTCTGTTTCACGTCGCCCATTAGCCACGATTTATTCACGATAAAATACAGCATCTCGTACCCTATTGCTTGCCCATGCATTTCTACATTTTAGCATTTATTTATTTCTGGGTTATGTTAAATAGGTAGGCGGTCATAACCTAAATTAAAATCTGTTGCATGTTTCAACCAGCGTAAACCACCCTAGCCCAACAATACAAATCATAATTTTGTCACAATGGCCATAATGAACAGCAAAACAACAACAGCCTCTATCATTAACTCTCAGAAAAAAGCAACAGAGGTGGAACCCCTTCTAGTGCGGTTTATGAAGGGTAAACATGCAATAGATTTTATGATCAGAACTGACCAAAATAGGATGCAAGATGTTCTGCGTAACTATGAAGAGAGCCTTAAATTGAGTCAAAGTGTGGGCTGTGTATGGGCTGGAATCAGAGTGGGCATTAAACAGCATCAGTTGTGTGCCCTCAGTACGCCCACACTGTAAGCTGATGTGCACAAATGTTTGGACAGACTGTGGGCACACAGAAAAAATTGTGGGGAAAGGGAGGGCATACTGTGGAAACACTGGGCATACTCTGGGCAAACAGTGGGACCACTGGGCTTTCCATGGACATAGTCAAAGCACACTGGAGAGTTATATATATACATACCAAGCTTATACATACCAAGTCATTTCGACACTTACTGTCTTGACTCAGTGGTTTGATGTGGCAAAAGAGGGAATGTCAATGACAATATTTGTAGCATATGTACAATCCTACAATCCAACAAAACAACTCTTACATGATAAACTGCTCTAGGGCCTATCTGAGAGCTGAACTCAGATACACACTATCCTCATACAATCTGTATTTAAACAGGTATATAAAGCGGATTGGAGGACTGAAGCACAAAATGTGAGAATTACAGTGGCCTCTCCATCACGGCTACATTGTCTCCTAATATTTGTAAGTCGCTTTGGATAAAAGCGTCAGCTAAATGCCTAAATGTAATGTTAATGTATGTTACAGTAGTGGCATCTGTTGGAGAGATAGACCTAACTAAAGCATCTCCTCTCGTTTAAAAGAAAGTTTACCTAGTTGTGCGATCAAACAATTTCTGATTGTGTTAACCCCCATTTTTAAATGGGTAATTAAAATTGTCATTACACAGAGGTCTCATGGCTTCAGATATAACAGGACTATAATTAAACTGTACCATAACATTTATAAACCCTAAAAAAATGAACATAAACTATGTCTATAAAATGGGTTGACTTTATTGCTTAGAGAATACAGCTTATGCAAAGGCATTTGAATATGCTTCTCAACTACACCTTACCAGTCATTACAAGATTAACCACACATTGACAATGCAACTTTTACACATTGCACATGGAAAAAATCTGCTATCAAAACATTGTACAAAGTGAGAGTTGCCATCAATAGCTTTATCAAGCGCTTATTTCATAAAAAGAGCAAATACCATAATTAGATTTCTGAAGCTTACAGTGATAGAAGTGACAGAGGAGTTTTACATTTTTTCGATCTTTGGTACGAGTCAGATTTTACTTAGCAAATGTAAATCTTTTTCTTGTAATACTGTTCTGAACACAAGGCAAGTAGAAGCCTATCCACATGTGATCTTTATCCTCACTCAACTAAAATGGGGGGAAAAAAACATCCTACATTACAAATCACATCTTCTCTTATCTCACCAGCAGAACAAAGAATCGGGAATGAACTGCTGTAAAAAAAAATCACTTTCCATAAGTGTTTCCCCAAATGTCTCTAAGCTAATTCAAAGACAAATAAAAGAGAAATATGCAAATCACCTAAAACAGGAGGCATCAAGTTAAAACATTGGCTTCTGAATCTAACCAAGGATACTCAAATTGGTGAGCCTCATTTCACAGCCACATTACATGACGTACGATCCTCATCACTTACATACATTATGGCCTTCAATTAACTCAGGAATAAACATGGAAAAAATGAATTTCAAGAGCTAATAATTCTAATTAACAAGTAGACAAGTTCTAATTAAAAAGAGGCAAACTATGTAAATCAAGCTCATCAGTATAAATCTATACTGACTAATTATGAACAGCAGTGGCTGCTGTCCTGTGTTTTGTTGCTTTATTTGCCTCTTTTCACTTGTTAATTAGATTTACAAGTTTATATAGTACATTACACTGCAGAGGTCCCTCTCCGCTAAGGTTTTAGGAGAACAGAGTGTGTGTGGGAGACCATACATGTCATACATATACATATATCAATCTATTTGTGTGCTTCAGTGAAAGCCCGATAGGATTCACATGTCGTCCTCTTCATCTTCATCCTGGGAAGATCCAGTCTGCTGAGCTGAACTGGACGAAGCTGCCGCTAACTGTGCCTGCTGGGCAGCCTGCTGCATCTGTAACCACTCCTGCTGTGCTAATTCAGCCTGCTGCTGGCGTGCCTGTAAAACATCAGAGATTTGTAACAGTTTTCATCACTTTTTTAATTTTCTCATCAAAAATTAGACCGATTTAATTATTTGGGTCATTCCTACAATTCCAACTTAAGGATAAGCTGGCATTACCATTATTAAATGTCACCCAATATCAAGGTGTTCATTATTATATTACCTACTTTTATACACCTAATAGTAAAACTGGACTAATGTCATCATTTTTATTTAATGGAATATAGTGATTTTACCATTTTCCAAGGGCTCATCTGCAGATACAAATACACACATATTTTGAGTCCTTTTTTCAGACAATTAAATATCAATAAGATTATTACATTATCCTCAGAAATGTTACAATTTAAAAAAATATAAACAGCTTTTTGTGCATGTCCCTTAAGCCTATAATGTTGTGCCCCTTTAATAAAAAAATCTTGCAATCTTAATGCAATGACATCACACTTAAGAACTTAAGAGGTGTGTGGAGGCAGAACACTACTGGAACATCATTGTAACACACTGGTTTATAATTCTGGAAATGTATATTTTTACACTGCAATCTAATTTTTAATGCCGATATATAACTGCATTTTTAATAATAATTACAAGTCGTTTCAACACATCAAATTACGTTACACAATTTCTACTTATTTTTATGAGCTGAAATGACTTGTAATTAGTTGAAAATGTAAAAACTGTTTAAATGACTTATAAAGCAAAGTTGACTGGATTTTTAAATTTATGGCAGCAGAATTAAGAATATTTTACAGTGAGGTTATTTATGTACCGTTCAAGTTTTATGAAGAATTTCTGTCGCTTCATGGGTAATACACACAAGTTAAAAAAAAACCTATAAAAATGAATACAAGCATCTAAAATGTGCTTAGACTGATTTACAATTATTAAAATTGATGCTGTTAAGGTATGTCTTTCTATCAAGTCACTGTTGTGAACTAGTTGACTGCTGTGTCCACCCCATTATTTATGAGTTTTTCTAACTATTAATCTGGAGTTTTTCAGCTTTTTTGATAACAGTGGACGTCAAGTGCTGCTTTTGAAATGTTTAAATTGTACACGTGCATTATGTTATGTTAAAAGTAATCAGTAAAATCTATCAAATGTTAAGACTGGCACCTTATGTGAAATTACTTTTAATATTTGACTGAATTGGAATTATGTAAAAGAATTATACAAGCATATATTGTTTGTCCACAACATTTTATGTCAGTCACTTGTTAAAAATGCATCTATCAAGTGCTTAAGCTTTACCTGTATGAATTTTAAAATTTGTAATACACCTTTTTATAGTAAAACAAACAAAATGAAATATTTACGTTTTATTTTTCCAGTGATTTAAAGTCCAAACACAATTGAAAGTATGACCCATCCGTGTAAACCTTGGCAACCCGTCAACATAGAATATTTACCTTGGCAAATAATTCCTGCTGCTGACGGAGAAGTTCCTCCTCAGGAATGCCAAGGTTCTCTAGTCGCGAGCTGGCCTTCCTCCGTTTAAGTGCTACTGTTTTACACTCCTGCAGAACATCTTTTACCTCCGTGATATATGACCCAAAACCTAGACTTTCAAGTGCTAAAGAAAAACAAAAATGTATATATTTAAATATACATTGAATTAACCATCATTTAGCAGATTTCCAAGAAAGATGGGCTGCAAACAAGCAATCATTTTATGGTACTACCCTACAGAAAACAAAAACACAAGGACCAGAAGCAACACATTTTTACAATTATTTCCTGGGTGATCGGCTCCAAAATAAATGCAAATGGATTCATCCTATCAGAAAATGCATGAGTAGATGTTGAACAAACAACTTGTAATAATATCTATTTTTCAGATTTACCATTCAACAATCAGACAAGCAAAAAACAAGAGCAGCAGCTCTGACAGACAGCCTGGTGGAAATTTTATCAAATCATACCCCTCTTGCACCATCTAAATATATCCTCATTTGGAATAACCCAGAGTTTACAAAAAACAAGAAGATACTTAATCTTCCTTTATAATAATTTGGCTTCATCTTAGTACTTGGTTCAGAAACACAGCATCAGGAGTTGTTGATTTTGGAATACCAACAAATCAAATCATCTACCCAATCAAAAATGAACACTCAAACAATTAATACCAGTCATGTTCAATTTCAGAATTAATTAATATATCCTCAGAAACAACAACAGAATAACAGCAAATTCAGATAACATGTGCTCAAATGCTATATGGGAATCAGATTCATCTATTTCTCCCGATGCCGATTTCTGGACACAATTTTTTTCATTAAGATTTACTTCAAGACCGAAAATGCCAAACCTGCAACTCATACAGTATAAAATGTGATTCACCTCAGAAACCTGTTTACACTGCATGCAAAATAACCCAGACACATTATGTTGACACACTTTGGTATTGCACCCAAATTTAAAAAATCTGGGAAAACGTCCCTTATCACTGTCAATCATCATGGGATGCCACGTCCCAATGTCTCCCTACCTCTGCATACTTGGTGACTTATCCATATTAATCAATTTAAATAACAAGAAACCAGTCAGTTACTCCTAGTGAACACAACATCAAGAAAACCATCCTTATGGAAACCAAAGAATCACAATGCACCTCAATCAAGAGCCTGTCCACTTGTGTTCATAACAGTTCACTAGAATTTCACCCCTCCTGGTTATTTCTAATGTCCTTCAAACAGTCATAATCAGTTGACCTGGTTTGTCTGAGACCAGCTAACAAAGCACCCTAAACCCCAACTAAACTTATATATGATTGGGAAGAGATAACAACATTCATACTTACTATTTTTAATATTATTATTAATATTAGTATACATATAAAGATGTATTAATTGTTTTTGTTCTTCCTTTCTGTCCCTGGTTGGCTGATCCCTGTTTGGTGCAGTGGGGATTGGTTTTGGGTGGGTGTGGCGTTTGGCTTGGGACCTTAGAAGATGTATTTTTATATAAATATGTTTAGACCACTTTACTTTGTTTTTGCGATCGGGATGTAAAGAGACTTTCAAACAGCATAACAAAAAATGTTTCTGGATAGAATTGCAAACCCTGCCTTTTTCAAAAAGTTTCATCACCATTTAAATCTGACACAGAGATAAAGAAGGGCAATAGAATTGCATGTATTTGAAAAATAATTTTTTAATTCATTATTAATTTAAAAACGTAGCCCCTCGTTGATGAAAAATATAACATAGTGATTCTTTAATAGATTTAGTAAGAAATAATTAATGGCTAGCTGTGCATTAAAGGATTTTACACCATGGTCTGTGTGAATACTCTATGCTAATTGGCTTGTTTTGTGCAACAAAACAGTTTATTACACAGGTAGTTTTTGTCAGATTGATCACCATTCTAAATTAATGCACTACCTATAAACACTGGTAATAATAAATACTAATTCATCCAGATAAATGTAAACGACTTAAATTCATAAAGAACTTCATATGCATGTGCTATGCTCAACATTAAGTGGGTTTAGCGCCACCCTGTGCCACGAAGACATTTAAAAAGCGTTTCTCAAACGACTAGTTTTCAATTACTAGAATTCTTACCGTTTATAACATGTTCCGGAGATATAGTCTTCTTTTCTGATTTGTTGCAGATCTCGTTGGCCTCTGATGAGATGAGGTGAATGAACTCTGTGCAGCAGTTCACTACCAGCTCTCTGGCATCGTTCGCTACTCGCACATTGGGAAGTGTTTCTTTAATCATTTTATTGATCGCCGCCCTCGGGATCGTCAGGTCATCGTCGTTGCCTGATGAAGAGGCCATGAGGGATGAGCTGCCTAGACGCTTTAGAGTTTCAAAAGGGTTGGACGATGCTGAATGGATTAATAAAGGGAACCACCCACAGCGGCTGCTTTGTGTGGAGCTTCGGATAGTGTGGCTTTTTTAGAACAGTTCACCACAGCGCTATAAGAGACGATGAACATTTTAAAATATACAGCGGAAAGTGTAGGAGTTAGACAAAAGTATGGGAGGATGAAAGTAGTCGGTACCTTTTGGATGATTAGCTTATGCTGAGTCCACATCCACACATCAATGCTTCTGCTGTTATCGTTCGAGTTTATAAGCATGATTCATCTTCGACTATTCATTTTCAGTCTGTTACACTTTCTGGAACAACAACCAGTGTACCTATCGCCGAAGCCCAGGCGGAATTATTTTAGCGTCCGGAGCTTTAAAATCTTTACTTCTCACAATCAGTTAGCGATCAACGAAATAAACCCCACAATGCAACACTTCCGGACATCCGCTGATTCTACTGCCTGTTATTGTTTCGTGGATTGCTTGGGACTGCCGCCTGCAGTAAGACATGGGAATAGCAAGATGAAATTCATATGTTTTGGCACAATCATACACCTTCAGATTAAAATAAAAAAGAGATCAGTTGTGTCTAAACCTTTGACTTGTACTTTATGTTAAATTCACCAAAATTGATTTCTCATCTGCCATACTGATTTTTTTAGAAACATACCTGATAGCACATCTTTTCCACTCCATATTAATTTGGTTTATATTGTCTTCAAAGTATTTGTACATGTTTTTTACACTGCTTTTTCTAAACTCATCATGAGAAATGTCCACATACATTTCCCTTTGTGCCCTTGTTGGACTTAATTTCTGTCATTTAAAAAATAAAAATGGACTGTAATTTCTGTTTGCAGCTGTAATTATAAATATGTTTATAATGTATACCTTGGCTTTTAACAAACATTCCAAAATATCAGCAGAATTGTGTTATTAGAGAATTTTACATACTTGTCTGATTAGTGGGTGTTTTTGTAGTCTTGCAAGACACTGACAGATCCATCTCTCAAGAGGCTTCTATGGCAACAAAACTGCCTTGTTGTCTTTTAGGACCAGTGAGACATAAGATAAAAGATTGTTAGTACTTCAGGAGGATGAGTAGGTAATGTCAAAAGCCCAAAAATATATTGACATATGTTTGTGAACATACCTAAAACTGATGCACATGATTCATCTTGGGCTTTTTTCTTCTTTGCTTGTCACTGTCAGACTGCTGTCTTTTCCCATATCTGCCAATTAGCATAGCTGCCCATCAGTTGGCGCTGCGCAGACCAATTGTCGTATGACATAAACATACTCTGCATGCTCTCGATTCACTCTTGTGTTTTGATGTATGAAGTCACCCTATGATCATTTGCAGCCAGGTGCAAACATGAGGTGGGCAGATACAGGAATGGTATATCATGTGAACTTACAGTATTGTTTCTGTTGTTGTGATCAAAAATTGAACAGAATAAAAAATTTTCAATAAACTATTGGATACTCTGCTTATAAGTAGTGGTGAATATTAACAAAATAATGCAATTGTTATTTTAGTTTTTACCAGTGTATTAAAAGTCGTTTCTAGTTAGTCTTTAAGCACAGCTAAAAATGGCACTATAGTAATAACATGGTGGCTTACACAGTGGCATATCAGAAAAGTAATAAATGACAACATTAGCAATTATTTCCATGCAAGGGAGTTTAAGGGTAAGCTAGAAAAAGTATTTTCCAGTAGGAATTAGGGCTGGGCGATATGGCTGAAAACTGTATCACGATATCACTGTTTCATATCTGTCGATATCGATAATTATTGATATTTTTTATGACCCATTTAAAATAAGGACCAGGAGAAAAATATATTACATTTAAACATTTTTATTTTAAACTTAACCTTCCTCTGATCATAATCCCCTCAGTTATTAAGACAGAAATGTCAACAACCATGGAACACTCAAATAATTAAAATGTAAGTCTAAAGTCACAATGAACACTTAATGATCTCTTAACATTTAAGGTGCAAAATCAAAGAAAATGTAAGAAATGCTTAATAAAGTGTAATAAAATAGTGCAAAGTGTTAAATATAAACATAGAGAAACCTGAGAATTTAGTGCTAAGAAGTTCACTAGCTGTTCACCTTCTGGTGAACGTGTAAAAGCTTTTTATAGACGACATTGGTGTGACTACGGTCAGACTTATAATATCCAAAAAACTGCCATACTGGCGAGCTGACTTTTCCTCTTTTTTGGTAACAAGTACAATTCTGCAGCTCGCTCGCTGCGGCACTCATCTTCTGCTTATCAGTCGCCGGTTACTGAAGAGGAATCCAGCAGACCAGCACGAGACAACGATATGGCGCAACCAAACATAATACTGTTACATGATTGGCTGTTAGCGTGTCACTCCATACGTTGCTAGGTTACCAGAGAGCGAGTGGCTTTGTTAATGCAACCAAACTTGCTTCGCATCCTCCGTTTTCTTCCGACGAAGAATAAAAATATCGAACGTTTTATCGAACACATTTTTTATTGATATCGATCACGTGTCTATTGCGATACATATCGTTATCGTTTTATCACCCAGCCCTAGTAGGAATATATATTGCGCTACAACCTTACTAAAACTAATTCTTGTGGGTGGGTGTTGTATTATTCCAAACCACACTACAAAGGTTGTACCTATAACTGGAAATTGGAGTAAAACTGGAAAGAGGTTTTATTGTTTTAAATACAAATGAACACAGCAATTGAATGTAAATCATAATCACTTACATATTATCTAGTCTGTGCTGAAATTATTTTGGAAGCTTCATTACTCAGAGACATTGAGAACAACAAGAAAATACATTTTTGCCATTTTTTACAAAGATTTAAGCAACACCCATAAAGTAAACAATATAACTTTGGAAATGACCTACAAGCAAAACAAATGCACTGAGGTTATAAAAGTCCTTCATATAGTACCATTTCATTAGAACAAAATGACAACTTCATTGACTTAAGCTGCAACTGAAATTATCAAAGCAATGCAGTAGTCTTAAGAGTACCATCCAGGAGTCCAAAAAAAGAGTCCTGCTATTGCTGTCAGTGATGTGTCTCCAGTTCCACAATGGTCCATTCACCCTGTGGAGAGGCAGCGTCCTCGGGGGAGAAGCTGGTCACAGTGATGCTGGTAGCAGTGTCCTCCATTGGAGAAATAAGCTCAGCCCAGCGCTTAAATGTGTCCTTCTCGTGATACAGGCAATCCTTTTCATTCAAGCAATCCTGAGACAGGGACAGCATCTGCTTAATCAGGTACTGGGCAAGGTTTAAATCCTCTGGAACTGAGTTTATGATGCCCAGATTTGACGTCTGGTCAGACAGCAACTGTCGGAGCAGACTCCAGTCTCTCTCTGCAAACTCATTCCCCTCTTCCGCTTGAACCTCTTCTGTCTCTACATCTTTACCATTCCATTGTGGGTCATTGTTCCTTTCCATATGCATCCTTTGTTCAAGGTCTTCACCCACATCCATCTCATAAATAGGGGATAGGGCTTTAGATGGCCGTCGGTCATGTGTGCCGGTTTGATCCATTGTGTCACAACCATCTAAGTCCCCTAAAAATAATTGACAATACTGCACAATGATCAAGTGATTTATCCTCGTGGGCTTTTTCTTTTTTTTTAAATAGGTATTTAATAGGTATAAATAGGTAAGACATGCATTTCTAGCTACACATGATGTACAGATTCACCCCTAGTGCAACTCTGTTCTTTCATGAAGCAGTTAAGAATGCTTAAAATACTGATAAACCTTTTTTTACAATGCAAAGGGGATGAATACAGAAACCCTTCAGATGTGTCTCTTTTGTTCACAAGGGCTGTAACAGTGTAAATCATGCTTTTTCTAGCACCTGTATTCTTTTGTTTAGCTACAAAAGATAATTCTGATCAAACTGTAGATTTTAAACAGCTTATATTTCGTCAAAGTTTCTCCAAAACTTGAAAAGAAGCACATCTTGAAAAGAAGAAACTAATGCAGAATTTGTCAGGAATCATTAGGAATCAAGTGTGAAAAAAGAGACACAGAAGGACCTTAACGTTTTCTAGAAACACATTACATACAGAAAAAATAATAATTCTACAGATATACCTAGAAAAATGAATAAAATGACTACAACATAAAAAATCTAGAGCTGGGAAAACAGTTACCTAAGAGAACTATGAATCATAATATCTAATATAAATGAGATGAAGGAAATGAAATAAACAAAACAAAAACACAGACAAACATGGATACATACATATATGGAATTTTATTAATGAACACATTTTTTATAATGAAACCTAGTAGCAGTGTGCAAGAGTTCTTACAAACAAACACAGTCTTTGAAAACACTCAACATTTATACTGAGTATAAAGAAACATCCTATATATGCCCCGTTAAAGAAGCCTGGGATGAGAGACTGTGGGTGGATGTTTCTGAAACTATAATCATAGGGATGGGCTTTAATGTTATACATTACCTGCTGGGGAGTGTGCAGTCAGCTGCAGCTCAGGTAAATCTAGTCGTAAGTCAGCTTTTTTGCTGTCTATATGCTTAGCCTGCTGACCTAGGCACTCCTGTGCAGGAAGGTCACAGGTGTTTTTGTCTAGCACAGCATGCTTGAATGAGTAGTCATTTTGGGAGTTGTGTGGTTCAGTGTCAAAGACGTGGTCACCATTTGTTTCATCTGACTGGTGAGGTGGAGTTAGTTCACCTTCCTCTTCACATCTAAGCTCTTCACACTCATCCACAGAGAGCAAAATAGAACAATGGAAGTTAGAAGCAGACTGGTATTCAGGTTGCTTATTCTCCTGTTCCACAGCATCTTCAAATGCTAGGTTGATTATACCTTGAAATTGTGGAGAAGGTTCTGAAAGTGGAGGAACAATCTCACTCTCAGAACTTTCATCTTCAGTCTCCTCGTCTTCATCGGAGGAAAAAAGATGGTTGTCCTGCACACCATTTATGTCTTTTATTGTAGTATCCATTTTGCAATGCATCCTGAGCCCCTCAGGTGTGCTTGTATCACTACCGCTATGACCTGGAAAATCAGGGCAGGGCACGATCCTGTCATTTGAAATCCCATGCTTATTGGAGCTGTTTTTGTCATCCTGTGAATAAGCAGCATCACAATCTTCTGACTTTGGCTTTATGTAGGAAGATGTGGTAGCATTCTTATTTTCAATTGTTTCAGAGCTAACCTGAGGATGAATCCCATTCCGTGAGTGTTCTTGAAAAGTATCAACAATGTCTGAACTGCAGATTGTATAAGAAGAAAGGTCTGATTCCTTTAAGGAGTTAATAGAATGGTGCCCCTGATATGTCCCAGTAAGATGAGGAGGATTGGAATGGGCGAAGGTTAACTTAGTCTGACAACATTGTTCAGATGTATTTGTATTTAGAGAGTTTACATAACTTTGGATTCCTGGGGTCTCTGACTGAATCTTTACCTCTGTGCTACTTTGTATACTCAGTGGATAACTGCTTTTATCTGCATCATTCATTTTATTGGAAATGGGGACTGATTCCTGCACCACATCAGACTGGTCAAGCACAGCTGGGCTGACTTGTTCTGTGGAACTCACAGAACAAGAAGATGTAACCACTCCTTGTTTTCGGGTTTTACTTTCAGTAGAAGTTGAATGTAATTTACGAGTGATATTTTTATTGCCTGAGTGTTTAGAGCTAGATGCCAAACAATTCACCGCAGCCACTGGCTCTTTAGTGCCAGTACAGGAAGTTGTATTTTTGACAGCTCCAGATGATTTGGGACATGATTTTGTTGCAGGAATATTTGGAGCTTTTTGTTTAGATCCCGTCTTATTTAGGGCTGGGGGTGACTGCTTCGAGGTAGACAAGGAAGATTTGGTACTGGACTTTGGTTCAGGGATGACTTTTGTTGTCTTCTTAGTCGTTGAATGTTTATATACATCTTTTTCTACCTCCTTTCTGGGAGAAGTGGGCTTTTTAGAACCAATTGCAGGGCAGAGTCTAGATGAAACTGTTTAAAAAAAGTAATATAGAAAATTGTTCCAAAATTGCAATTTCTAAACATGGTACAGTAGTTCATACTGAAGAGAATAATTTCTAGCAGTTGTAATAAGAAGTTAAAAGAAAAAGCAGCTGCTAATACCTATTACACTCTTAAAGATAAAGGTGTTTTATGATGCCATAGAAGAACCATGTTCACAATGGTTTTATAAAGAACCTTTAACATATAAAGAACATTTCTGGTTCACAGAAGTGAAAGTCCTTTTGAGAACATTTGACAGAAAGGTTCTTTGGGGAACCAAAAATGGTTCTTCTATGGCATCGCTGTAAAGAACCTTCTGAAGCACTTTTTTCCTACCATGGTTCTCTGTAAGGCCTGGGACTGTGCTCTTCTTTAGATCGAAGCAAGCTGCAGATACTCCAGATCCTAGTTGGTTGGTTCTGGCAGGTTTTGCTTTTTTTGTGGGGCTGTATTGGCACAAAGAAGTACAATTATTGGAAGTTTAATAGACCAACTATTAAAACCACAGGCTGACATACCAACTCACCTGCTAGTCCTGCCAGGGTCTGGTTTCTGAACTGGTTTGGTCAAAGTGGATTTTTTTGTTGCCTTGGCTTGAGGTTTCGACCTGAGACCTGGAAAGTAGGTATAATTATTGAAGGCTATTCTGAATACCAATAATGGTTCAATAAGCATTGGTTTTACATACAAATTTCTGTAGTTATAACCAGTAATGTCAAGCTAATAAATAATACTTCTATGCTGCAATAATTTATGGTTTCTATGCTGCAGACACAATCCTGTTCTTAAGAAAAACAATGTAAGAATGTAAGAAATGTAAGAAAAACAATTTATCATTATGTTGCAGGTAATATTTAAGAGGTCCTATTATCCATTTTCACTTTTTCAACATAAAAAGCATAAAAGATCTTTTAGGAGCTACAACAAACCCTTATATCACAAACCCTGATAGGAAAATGTTGATCATGCATAATAAAAATCCATATGAATAAAAATGTGGAGGTGATTCTGATATTTGAAATTTGAATATACACCCCCGCTCAAAAGTTTGGGATCAGTAAGATTTGTAATGCTTTTTAAAGAAGTCTCTAAAAAAGTCTTTAAAAAGTCTTTAAAGGCTGCATTTATTTGATTAAAAATACAGAAAAACACTGTAATATTGCAAAATGTTATTACAATATAAAATAATGTTTTTTATATGAATATACTTCAAAATATAATTTATTCCTGTGATGCAAAGCTTCATTTTCATCAGCTGTTACTCCAGTCTTAAGTGTCACATGATCCTTAAAAAAAATCATTCTAATATTCAGATTTATTATCAGTGCTGGAAACAGTTGTGCTGCTTAATACTTTTTTGGAACCTGTGATACTTTTTTCAGGATTCTTTGATCAATAAAAGGTTAAAAAGAACAGCATTAATTTAAAATAGAAAGGTTTTCAAAAGTTTGGGGTCAGTAAACTTTTCTTTTTTCGCAAGTAATTAATACTTTTATTCATCAAGGATGTGTTAAAATAATAAAAAGTGATAGCATAGATTTACATTGTTAGAAAAAATATATATTTTGAATAAATTCTGTTCTTTTTAACTTGTTGTTCATCAAAGAATCTTGAAAAAAAGAATCAAGGGTTAAAAAAATATTTGGCAGCACACCTGTTTCCAACATATAATCAGCATATTAGAATGATTTTTGAAGGATCATGTGACACTTAAGACTGGAGTGACAGCTGATGAAAATTCAGCTTTGCATCACAGGAATAAATTATATTTTGAAGTATATTAATATAAAAACAATTTATTTTATATTGTAATATATATAAAATCTTATATAGAGAGACTAATTTAGGGGCAAGTTTAGTGAGGTAGAGGCAAGTTTAATTAAGCTATATGTTGTTTGTGAAGCCAGTGATGAAATTGAGTAAATTTTGAACAACACCTGTGGCTGGTACAGCGCTGCCAGAGTTGGAGGGGTTATTCGGAGCAGGCGGGGCATTGCTGGTGCTGTCAAAGGCTGATTCCAGAGGCAGATCTTTAACCGACTTTGTGTTCTGAAATTTTCCTGCTTTAGTCTGGCTTGCCACAAAACCAGTTCCAGCTGGGGAAGACTTTGGCCTTGCTCCTGGATTGGGTTTCCTGTACTGCATCCCATTTCCTATGGATGAACCACAGGATCCTAAAGCAGTGGCATTTTTCAACTGAGAGCCTGAGCCAACAGTGCCATTCAAAACTGGTTCAACAGATGATGTAGTCTTGGTTTTATCTGATGTGCAAGCTGGCTTAACTTTGTCCTTCCTGCTTTGAAGTGAGACACTGTTTGTAGCTTTTGTTTTTCCACCAGGAGCTGTGAGCCCCAGAGCATCAGACTTCATGGTGCCTGATCCTGCAGCTACACGTCTTGCAAGGGAAACCTGTGGACCTTGTGATATTTTAACAGGAGTATGAGTAGGCCTATCACATGTAGATGAAGAGCTAAAGAGGTATTTTGCAGATTCCTAGTGTAAGAGTGAGAGAAGGAGAGAGAAATAAAGACTTTCTCCGTGGCATATTAGTTAAGCTACAAGTTTCATAAAAGAATCTCTAAAATACAAGTCTATGAAACAACATAACATGATCTTTATAAATGTGACCCTGCTTGTAAAAACCCAGCAAAGTTAAAGCTTTTTTGTGATTTACTTACATAATGTTAAGAACAATCATTACCTTGATGTCTTTAATACTGACAAAGGTATTAAAATCAGTGTTAATTAAAAGCAAACGTTTATGCTACTAATTTTATATTTTATATTAGATAATAAGACTTTAGCCTGGCAAAGTCACAAATAATATCCTAGCTTTTCCTAGTTTTGTAGTGCCATTTAATGGACCATCAGTTCATGAAACTTCAACAAGCTTGAGTTTGTTTGCAAAGAGTAAGTAGGTCCTTTCCAGTATTTCATGTCATTTTATAATCCCAGATGACTTAACTGAAATAAGTGAGTAAATTAAATATTACCTGAGAGCTGGTGAGCACAAGTTTCTTTCCAAGTCTTCTTTAGTCGCCTTTATCAAGAGCAGCTGAGGGGTTTGATGGAGAAAAAAGTGATTTTATATTACAGCTTTAGTTTAATTATAACATCCAACCCTGCATGAACATTTCCTCACTCAGGTACAAAAATACTTGCGCACTTGCAATCAGTCCCAAACAGTAAGGGCTTGCTTAAATTATGTGTTCTGAACCGTACTTCAGCACGTGTGGTTGCTTCATACCATGTCCAGGTATGGAACGCTTAACCATACCCTGGTCTACTTGAAGAGTTGGGCTCAAAAGATGTATTTTTTCACATCTTAGTGACACATTGAAAATGTGGAAGAGCCAGAATGTTTTACGAAAGAATATTTGTTACGGCAGCTGGGAGGTGGAAATGGAACTCAAACTTATGTCAAACACAAGCTGACCATCACACCATGGGAGACTCCACTCTCAAGGTACTCTTCAGCCAGTAGAGCTTTAAAGGAGAAGAGGGCCCATATCGGACTCTACTCTTACTCAACCCATATGACCCGCTTTCCAAAGGGAGTTGTTAAATGGCTCGCATGTGCTTATGACTTGATTAGGTGTGGACAACTTACCCTACAGGACAGTCACTACTTAGCATGAAATAGTGGACATTTCAATTCCTATAGTGTTGTTTTACGGCCAACGCAAGTTCCCCTTAAAAGATAATGTCTTAGGTTACGAATGTAATCTTGGTTTCCTCTAAGAAGGAAACGAGATGCTGCGTCTCTTCTCCATAGTAGTATAGTGGTAGTATCTTGCTTTGATCTCTCAGACACTAATGCTTTCGTGTTCCAGGTTTATAGGTACAGTAACTCAGTACTGTTTAGTTTACCCATGGTATTTGTAGTAAAACCTTGGTTTTACAATGTGTCTAAAAACACAGTTACTTCACTTTTACTATTTACTAAAACCATGGTTACATTGTAAGGAAACATTTTGACATTAATTTATTCATTTAATTTGAGTAACGTCTTTATAAATGTCTTTGTAATGTCTTTAAAAATTGGAATGATAATCACATTTATTCTACTTTTATCTAAAGCAAATATCAAAGGGACTATTTAATGTTTTGCCTCAAGAGTTAACAAGAGTAGTATACAAATACAACAGGAGTGTTGCAGCTAGTGGAGAGGACAACAGCATATAAGAGAGGAAAGTTTTTATCTTAATTATCAACATTTTTAAACAATGTTAAACAATGGAAAGCTGGGTATTATTGTAGGACAACCATATTTGATTATCCTGAAAGGCTGTAAAAGGCCTAATTAAAAAAAGAGAAAATCTTTCTGATAATCTGCACACTATAATATTATAAACAAGCGGATAGCCAACAGAGGACAAAGAAGGCATTGGAGACATCTTAAAAAATTGTGAAAGCATTGGCAAACCTTTTACTAACAATGTCAAAAGAGGACTTGTCTTTGAACTGTATGAACTGTTTGTCTATAATTGATGGATAAGGAGAGAGAATGAGGAGATAATGTTTAGCCAGCCCCCAAACTGAAAAAAACTTTTGACTAAAGCTTTTGTTAAACTCTGCAAAAATTAATTTTATGCTGCTGCTTATTTTAATCAATCCATTTGACAATGTTGAGTTAGTCTCATCCATATGCATAGTGTCTCAGGACCTCACACAAAGACACCCAAAAACTTTGGTGCTTTGGGACTCTTCAGAAATGAACAGATTTCTGCCAATTTCAGCCATTTATATAGTAAATACACTGATATTATGTAAAATAAGAGATAAATGTAAAGTTTGTTTGTATGAGCAAATAGTACTTCATTATTTTATATAATTTTTCTTTGAATGGAAAGAAGAGTTTTATAAGCTTGTGCACAAAGCTAATCTCAAGGTCAAACCATTAGCAGTACTAAAAGATAGACTGCCAAAGAATCAAGCATGTGAACTACAAACACAATGTTGTGTGATTCATTTTACTGCATTTGGCTGCATTTGCACCAGCAGTAGGACCTCTAAAGTGATGTAAGATGGCCAGCAGCATGGCATTTAAAAGAACATAAACCACTAAAGGGCGCTGCAATCAAAACTGTGTTTTTGTTGTCTGTCAAGGGTTTCAAAAAAGCGGGGATGTAATGCAAAAAATCGAAATCTTTATATCACCATGGCAGAGAGAGAACGCAACGTGAAGACAAAGGTGACAGGTAAATACCTCCAACATTAGCTTCCTGCATGTTTGTCTTGTAACACTTTAAAATACTGTTCTGTGGCATGTGTTCAACCTAGACTAGCATCGTTGTTAGTTCCTGTTGTGCTGGGTTAGACCCTGCTCTGGAGCAGGAGCTAATTTAGTCCCTAATTCAATCACAAAATCACGCCTAGTTCCAGCGGTGCAAACACAACAAAAAGCAAATACTTTCACAAATAGTTCCTGCAGTGCAAAAGCCCCTTGTGCTGCTTGCTGTGACTCCAAAACATGACAACTGTTGCTATGACAACTGCCATGTCATGTGACCTGATAAACATCTATATAGGTTAAAGAATAGATAAATACTATTATTGTTGGTGAAAACATTTAAATTAATACTGTGGTAAGTCATTATTCCATAGGAAGGTATATGGGTCATTTAGACTCCCTTTATGCAGTCTTGGGGTGGTGATACAAAACAATTTTTTCACATCCTGTGACCATAAATACCAAAAAGGCATCCATGATGGTTAGAAACAGTTTTTTAGGAGTTCATTGAATATAAAATAAGTCACTGTTATATTGATTAAATAATTATTAATATAATTATGCCTTCTGTTAATCTCTTTTATTCATCTGACATCTAGTCCAGAGCATCCCTAATAAAGGATCTAGGCTTCCTTCCAAGCACTGCAGCAGGCTCAATAGCACTGCTGTCATTAGCATGTCCTAGCATGTACGTTTCCACATACAAAACAGAACAAAGCCAATTGTGTTTATAGAACCACAGCAATGATAAAGGAATGGACCCAAATCTTTAAGAAAACAATAAACTGAGACTAGAGTATTCTAGCTTTTAATATCTAATATTTAATAATATACACCTCCCCCCTGACCTACTGTACACAAGCACATTTCGATTATTGCCTGGCCATAGAAAGCTTTGCATTTCTCAATTTCCACATGTGATCAGTTGTTTCATCCTTCAGCTCTTTGGTGAAGATAAAAATTTTGCCGCTATTCTCTGCTTACCTGCTAGTATTTTTCTCGATATCTGGGTTGTAGCATCCCATCCTGCTGTGTGTCGCACTGCAAAAATCGAAGCAGAAAGGTCTAGAGCCTTGTGCGTAGCAAAAATACATAGCTCATGCCTGAATGGCTACTGGAGGAACAAAATGAGAGAGAGAGAGAGAGAGAGAGAAAGAGAGAGAGAGAGAGGGTGAGTCAGTCAGTCTCAGAGAGAGAAAAGAGAGATAAGGAGGGAGGGTGGGTGGTTACAAACGCAGGAGAACAGGGAGCAAATCAGCAGCTGCTTCAAGGCTGGTTGTCTTGGAAACCAATCTCCATTGCCTCCCTCTACTATTAACAGGATCCTCTTCCGCTAAATGAATGATGTCACCACCTGCAGCTTGTGTTCCCGTCTATTGACCTGAATGCTCATTTGTTGTTTTAGATGCTGTCTCAGAATTTCCACCTGTAATTTCTGTATTTCCCTCTTATCATGTGATTTGCAGGTCCCTTTGTCGTTTTCCTTTATATTGGACATAGAACCAGGTTAGACATGGCCACACCCACAAATTTCCCCTGGGATGTAAGACTCATTGACTCATAATTAAAATGTTTTCACCAACAATACCTTATTTATCATTTTCTCATCTTTAGAAAATGAGCCAAGGTCAATGAGTCTTGAGTTCATACATTATAGTTAAAAATAAATATTATTATTATTATAAATATTATTATTGTTGGTGAAAACATTTGAATTAATACTGTGGTAAGTCATTATTCCATAGGTAGGGATATGGGTCATGGGTAAAAATAATAATAATATTTTTAACTGTATTAAAATACATGGTATTATTGCAAATTATTCTCTATGCACAGTAAATTAATACAACTGAAATAAATACAATGTTGCATTGTCAAAAACTGTTGTTTTGTGGTGTGTATTTTAATCTTAACACCTTTTTATTTATAATTTTCAGATTAGGTAAAGTAAGTCAAATCTGACAAATCTAACTTGGACAGATGACTCCTCTGGGGTTAGCTCTCACTCAAGGGTTGTATCAATAAATATTCATGAACAAGTGTTGTTTATTAATATAATAAAAAGTTTATTGACACAATTTTTAAGCAAGTCAGAACTCTGCAGAGTTTAACAAAAGCTTTAGTCAAAAGTTTTTTCAGTTTGGGGGCTGGCTAAACATTATCTCCTCATTCTCTCTCCTTATCCATCAATTTTAGACAAACAGTTCATACAGTTCAAAGATAAGTCCTCTTTTGACATTGTTAGTAAAAGGTTTGCCAATGCTTTCACAATTTTTTAAGATGTCTCCAATGCCTTCTTTGTCCTCTGTTGGCTATCCGCTTGTTTATAATATTATAGTGTGCAGATTATCAATGTGATATTGACAGTTCTGGAAACTTAAAATTACAGTATTCCAGAATAATTTGCAATAATACCATAACATTCAAAAAGAACGCATGATTTTCTGTAAAATGACGTTTTCAGAATTGTCACATTCATAACAGTCCATATTTCTTATAAATAGGCACACGGAAAATTAAAATAACTATTTTATGTTGTTTAAAGAGCCATCCCTTCTTAATTTGCTGGGTATTATTGCACTCTAAAAAATAAAACATTGGTTCAACAAAAAAAAATATGTTAACGTTTTCCACTAGAATTTTTAACTTAGGCCAATGGGGAGAATTACATTAATTCAAAGCAATATTTTGAGTTGATCCAACATAATGTTTTAAGTAAGGTGAAGACGTTTTTTGCCACAATAAAAAACACATTTCTAAGTAACATGAACTTACAAATTGTCAACATGAATGCAACTATTTAAGTTGATCCAACATAATGTTTTAAATAACGTGAAGACAGAAAATCAGACAGTAATAGTCAAATGATTTAGAACCATTGATTACCGTACATTCAAGGCACTAATTTAAACATGAAATGAACAAATATTCTTTCAATCAACTTTAAAAGAGAAGATTTACAGCCTCACACCACACCATGTTCTTTAATGCAGACATCAAGTTTAAATATTAGACCAACAGTTAACAATTAGCTGCTATTGCAGCTAACCACACGTAAAGTAAAACCGCGTTAAGCTGCTCATATGTTTGCCACAAAACATCCCTCGGCCGCAGTCCATGTTCGGTCACCATAAACTTTATTTACGCCATTTACTCCACAACCACAACACGAATTTACCGCGTTCTCCAACAACACCTTTCACAAATGTCGGTATTCGGTTACAGTATCACCAACAGAATCCTGAGCGAATGTAATTCAATGTAATTAAGCAAAAAATTACTTACCATTCACCACATTAAGTGTCAATGACTTTCAACTGGTCACTCGTCTGGCCTTGAACATGCCGCACATGCAGGGAAACTGTGGGCCGTTTACACGTCATAAGATTGTATTTTACATTAACAGAACTTAAAATTAAATACATTTTTGATTAACTGAAAATGTTAAGCTATGACAAGTCATGATATTATATCGAATCAATAGGCATAATTTGTGTGTCATCCAAGCTCAATAAAATAACAATTACAAGTAAAAAGTCTAACAGCATTTCAGAACTTGATTTTTTATGTCACAACAATATATATATTTAAGTAATGACTAAAGGTCCCCTGAATTAGTTTTTAGAGTGTGCATGCACATATTGTATGTGAATTATAATTCACAGAAATCCTACAAAGTACTGTATGTTGACTTGTGCATAAACTAATGTTTTTGATGCCTAGACAACAGGGATTTAATGTAATATAAACAAATGGTTCAATAAATTGGTAATACATACATTCTGTGAGATTTTATATTTTAGGTTGTGATGAAAAATCACATCAATAATCATGGCATTGCCCTTGTGTATTACTGTGTATGCAAGTATCACTCTACATGCACTGAACACTTTAAACATCCTTGCTCCTGCAAGCTCACAAGAACATGCACACATCACACTTCCCTGCTGCTACAACAAACAAAAAAACTGTTTACCATGTTTTTTGACTTTGACTTTCTTTGTACTGTTTGTGCTGTTACATGTTGTCACAACCCATTGCGTTGGTTTAAAGTGTGTGTACTTGTCAAGTACACGTACGGTTAGATCTTGCTTTATATATGTATATGTAAAGTATTTATTTAAGACACATGATTAAGACACAACATTCTCCACATATAACAGAAAGACAGTAAAGCTAACCTGAACTTCATGTCACACACACATACATGCACATACAAACACTGTTTAATATCATCAGGAAGTGTCTCCCCTGAAAAAAAGAACATCCATTACTATGAGTTTATAAAGTTCCAAGTTATAATTCAAAGTGTTGCCTGCCATGCATGCTTACTCTTTAAATTTCCACTCCTGACGGCACATGGGGCACTGCTGCTGCACCTGCTGAGAGTTCAGCCACTTCAGGATGCAGTGCATATGGAAACAGTGAGAGCACTGACCCCAGACAAGTGGGCAGTCATCTCCTGGGACCTTGCCTAAAAAAACAGTTTTATTTTTTATTTTTTTGTTAAAATAATAAATATGTGTGTAATTCAATTACTCCAAACAAGACTGAGTCTGGAATTAAACTAACGCAGTATGTGGATTTAATGAAGAAAACTGAACAGCCACAGACTGCAGTCTTGTTTTTGTCTATGTTAAAACAAAATTAGGTTACGCACAATCTGGGCAACAGCCATTGAAAGATGCTCGGCAAATGCCACAGTTCTCATCATTGGCCACCCACAACCAGGATGCCACTCCATTCCACTGCTTTACTTTTAACTTCATCTTATCTGTAGAAAAAAACATCAAACAGAAATTGTTTTTTCATACATAATTTATGTTTTAAAAACACCTATACAAAAAATAAAAGTCAGCACACATTCACACTCTCAGACCAGCTATGAGAACAAGAGCAAATGCAGTCCTGTCAGGATTGTTTTGAGCATTTGTGGTGGTGCTTTCCAGACATTTATGAAAAAATCTGCTATGTTTTTACAATGTTTTTACAAAGTAAGAGCAGTAAAGTAGTCGGAGCCTGTGGCTGCGTGGACAGCGCTCCAGACATATATACTGCGCAACTGCGCATGGAGACGCAGAGTTCGAATCCCGGCTCTGGCGTCCTTTCCAAGCCCACTACCTCTCTCTCTCTCTCAATTCACTTCGTGTCTCTCTACACTTTCCTGTCTAAAAAATGATAAAAAGGCGGATAAAAAGGAATAAGCTGGGGTTTTTTTTAACCAAAAATAAACCATCATATAATCATAGATATTCATCAACAACATAGTAGGGATGAATTAAAAAAAGAATTGACAAACAAAACTGCTAACATCAGAGAGAAATAACAACTATGCAAACGGATGCATTATTAGACCAAACAGCATGTTACAGTTTTATATAACAACTGTAGACACAATTTAGGTCAGAAAAAAATTCTAAAATGAATAAATCATACAAATCAGCAACATGTATGCTAAATCCTATACATATTAATTTATTGAAAGAAACGATTCCTAAAATTATAGATCCTCTCCTTAGTATTCTTATTTTTATCCGTAGGATCCCTAAAGTTTTCAAGGAGGCTGTTATTAGGATTCTTACTAAAAAACCTAAACTCAGTCCTAGGGAATCAGTTTATTATGTATAAGTCTTTCTCCATACCAGCGTATTTTACTGTGGTCCTGCAACTGAATTAGCAGTAAAAGTTTTACATAAATACTCAACAAGATGGATATTTTTACACAACCTTGTGTGTATTTCAATATTTAAGCAAAAAGCATGGAAGAAAATACAGTTGAGGTCTTGGGACTGAACTGCAACAAACACACCTACTGTATCCTCAATAACCCGCTGAATTTGATCACTTATGGGTTTAAGGGAGGGTGGGTTTTATTTACGGGATTACGTAAGTTACGTGTTAGCTTTGTCCAAAAGAAACATAAGCTTTCAAAAGATTTTAAAAGATAATTTTTGTTAGACCTTTTAATATTTAAAAATATAGAAAAATACTGTAGGGACTAAAATGGACAGGTTACACGAACGAACACATATTTTTAAAGATACTTACCCGTAGAAGAATAACCTTAAACCCTAAAGCTCACTTAATAATGTTCTCCTACTATTTGGTGTTGTTGCTGCAACGTCTTCCTCTGCGCACTGAAAACAGTTCTCTGAAAGCTCAATACCGCCACATACTGTGCTGGACATATATATTATATATATATGATTACGCGTAATGTATAATCTTCTGATATCGTATCTAGTAGCATACTACGTTTATACGATTGCTTGATTTTCAGCCAAAAAAAGTAAACCTCTTTAACTTGGCCTCTGTAACTCTCGTGAGAAGAGAATCGCTCTGTCTTTTGTTTCTGCGTACTACAAACGACACGCTTTCATGTGTTGTTAGTGTGGCGTCTCTTAGCAACTAATCAGAAGGAAACACTGCAGGTCTTACTCTACTGTAGATGTTAATTAAATAGCACGGACAATTTTTATTTAAAACTAGGATTTTTTAATCGTTTGAAGGCGGGACTCCATTATGTCCTTATGTTAACTTAACCAAAACAGAAAATAACTGAGAAAAAAGAAAATAAATTGGCTTATTACAGGTCTCTGCTACTCAAAACGACAGCGCAAGGAATACAGGTAATGATTGCAGTTGTTTCTAACAAAGTGTGTTTTTGTATTTGTCTGTATACACCTACCTAATTGTATCTGTTTATCTATTAAAGTGAAATGGAGGGTGGTGATGAATTTCTGCTAAATATTAACGGACAGGAAGAGACACTTGGCCGAAATAATTCAATGGAGCTGTCGGACAATAATGTTGGAGGAACTGATCCATCTGGGACCAGTGGACCAGTGCTCCTCTCTAATTCTGGTGTGTGTGTGTGTGTGTGTGTCATTGTATCAATACTAAAAATAACATTAACTGTCAGTTTAAAGTAAATTCCGATTTAAATTGACAAGTCAGATTTATGCACATGAACCTTTTCACTAGTAAACTAGCTTTAATGCATCTGTTCTGGGAGTCTTCTGTTCTGTGGCACAATATCAACTTTTTTAAGGGTAAAATAAATCATGTAAAACCTTATCTTGATTAACTATCTTGAAAGATTTGCTCCCTATATATTTTTAATAATTTTTTGTGTGTAGATATAGACAACAACAAGACACCTGTTCTACCCCAGAACTTTCTTCAATTGGAGCTCAGTTGCAGCGAGGAAGAATGGAGAGTCAACAATGAAGAGGAAAATGAAGAAGAGGAAGAACTTCTGGTGCTGGATCCTGTGCATGTGTGTATCCCTGTTACATATATACTGAATATATACTGAAATGAACTTTTCCTAATATTATTTTCGACAATTTAGTGTCTTTCATCACATTTAATCCTAACCTGGATAAAAACTTATTGTGATTCATCCACTTGACTAATGACTATGACTAATAATTATAGCATTATACTAATTATACTAAGCAAAGGATTGTATGAGTTTTGGGCAATATAGTGTCATGAATCAAACCTTCAGTGAAAATAGTAGACCATGCTGGTACTTAGAAGATACTTATTTCAACACATTATAACTTAGGACACACTCATGAGTTTTTAATCGTATTTAGGACAGATAGTTGGGATGCAGAATCAGAGTTTGTTGCATGAATCCTTATATCATGATCTTTTTCCATTTTGTACCCATCAGCCTCTAATGAAGAGATTTCAGTCTGCCTTGAAAAAACACCTAAGTAATCAGCTGGAGAGACTGAACCTTGAACTCTGTGAAAAGGTAATATCATAGTTCTTTTCAGGAAAGTCACATTACTCTGCAAACATATTTGCAAATTGCCATCCCATTGACTTCAACTTTCAGTTCAACACAAAGTTCTTTACATAAAAATGCTTATTAAAAATGGGCTTATATAGGACCCCACATGATGAGCTCCATTATAGTAGCCATGATTAAAGTAACACCCAGTGCACACTGCCAGTGACTTTGTCTCTCTATGATGTCATTGGGAGGTGTTTCTAGTTCTGCCGATATAGAAATAGTTATAAACAAATCACCATTAACTGAATAGAGGCGGATGACGTGAGTTCCACTACTTTCACTCCCATTGGTAGTCGCTCCTGAAAGTCGCTCCTCAATTGCAAAAAACTTTCACTGGACCCACCCACATCCTGTCGCCAATGGTCACTGTCGCTCATGTCGCCGGAAGTCACCGAACTTCCATTGGAATGAACGAGATCCTGTCACTCTGCCGCTGTTTGTCACTGACAGTGTGCATGGGGCGTAATCCGTAATTCGACTACAGTGGGTTAATAAATGTCTTCTGAAACTAAACCATAATATTTTGCACCTATTTAGAGTGAAAGTGAAAATGAAAGTGAAAACAAACACATGGGTCAATGACAAAATATAAACTTAAAATAAAATATAAAATGTGTTTTTTAAATATATTAAAAAGTGTTTTTCATGCATATTTTGGAAAAAAAAACGTATATTTGTTAAATAATATTTTAATGCATTTACATATATTTGTGATGCTATTTATTACTTCATCACTCAAAAATGTGAAGTGGTACTGTTATTTGTAAATATATATTTCCCTATATGTCACTCACTCGAAGTTGTGATGATGACGTGACACTGGGGGTTTGCCCTTGGGAGCCTTTTCACCTTTGAGCGGAATTTGCATGCCAAACCCCTCCCTGTAATTTCCCTGTAATTTCCTGTCTTTAATAGTGCTGGAAATCCAGCACATCACAACAGATCTATTCTTGCTCTGGCATTTCGTCAGTCTAGCCAGCGATGTGCTAAAAGAGATGTGTAAAAAATCTGAAAGAGCTCTATACAGATGGTGTCTGTCTAAAGATATCGTTCCACCACTGTGGTAAGCAACTAAACCACGCACTGCTCCAGTGCCTTTCTTCTAGGAGGATCTCATAAATGTTGTTGTAGATGGCCAGGACATGCTTCACAGGTTATTCCACCCTCACTTCCCTTGACAGCGGGGCTATGTTGAGATTTCCCAGGTTGAGCATGCACTAGAAATGCCTCTGATTATTGTTAACTATTGATAAGGCAAACAACAACAGAAAAAAAAGATGAATGCACTCACACACAAATAAGCAAAGGAAACTCATAGCTGCTTTGCTTTAGGTAGTTATGGAGAAAGCAGAGGTTCAGAGTCGTCAGAACTTAGCTGAAGAAGTGTACATGATCCAGGAGAAGTTGGCCAAACTCCAGGCGTCTCTAGAGGCCAGTCATGAAGCTAATGCAGAGGCTGCTGCCCAGCGGAGCCAAGCTGGAGATGAGCTAGATGCTGCGAGGGATCAATACCAAGCCACTGCTAGTCAAGTCCAAAAACAAAATACACAAGGTGAGGATCTGTAAATGAAAATGACAGTGTCTCAATCAACTTAAATTTGCACTATTTTCACTTTTTTATCTTCTATTGTTCATTAGTGCTGATCTCTAAACGTTAGGTAGGCGAATGAATGATGATACTCATCAACAGTATTTTAGATGTTCAAACAAATGGAATGATACAATGACCAAGTTTAAAAGAGATGTGCTTTCTTTTCAGTTTCTGAATTACAGTCTAAGGTGGACAGCATGACCCTGATGCTGCTTTACATGCATAAGACCAACACTGACTTGCATTTGGACATTAAAGCCATAAGAAATGTTTCACAAAAAGCCTGGAAGGAGCGAGCAGAGGCAGAAGAGCACAAACACCAGCAGGTAAAGCACTGAACTGCATCATTATGGTCATGCATGACTCATGTTCCTCATTTTATGTCTGCCGTTGTTATAAAACTATATATTAGTAGCTTTATATATTCAGAATTTAATCATAAAATGCTCAATCAACATTTTTAAGGTGAAAATGTAGATGGATCAAGTCTCTTTTCCACATGAACTAAAACTCTTGCAGACATTTAAATAGTTTTCACTATTTTCCTCGTCAGGATTTTTATGTGGAGCGCTTGACCAAGCATGTTGAGAAGTTTTCCGAGCAGATCGCTTTGTTTGAGGTTCACATCACTGCTCAGAGTGAGGAGACAAAGGCTGCGAAGGAAACGTATTCTGAGGTTAGAAAGTCAACTCGGCAAGAATGTACGTGCTGGTCCAGGCTAATTTAAGGCTAAAATTTAACTGGTAAAGCTTTCTGATTTACTTTCAACAGCAAATTGGTTTTTGCCATTCTGTGACTCCTAACAATCCTATGAAATCAAGTACAATATACAATGAATAATAACATTTGCATGATCCCATGATTATGTGTGTGTGTGTACTACAGGCACAGGTAGAACTTGACTTTCTAATTTTTGAGAGCAAGCAGTTGTTCCAGCAGTGGAACAGCAGCCTTGTAATGTTGAGAAGGAGGAATGAAGCTTATGATGCCCTGCAGGAAGAACTGAGGTAAACATAATCATCATGTTATGATGTTTGTGTATGTTCTTAACATTGGTATTGACCTGTTTTGACTGTCTTTTCTCCAGACTGGCCAATGATCAGATACTTTCTCTAGAAACAGAGACTGATGGTTATAAAAAATCCATTACACAGGAAGAGGAGCAGAATGAGCATCTCACTTTACGTCTGAACCAGGCCAGGGCTGACTGCACAACCTCACGTAAACTCATTACACACTCCCAGAACCATCAAGAGGTCTTGCAGGCCCGGTATACCACATATACAGATATGCTGCAGGAGACAGAGAAAACTCTTAGCACACTGATTGCGGTACTGTATTTACAACAGCCACAATCTCATATGTGTTTATATTGTTTCTGTATTGCTGATCATATATTTTTAAGAGTTTTAAAGATCTAACAAATGTTATGTCAGGTTTTCATGCAAATGTATGGATGGACTTTTCTTTCTTTCAGGAACGTGAGGTGTATCAGTCCAAGCTCAAGGATTTTAGAAAGCAAATGGAGAGAGAGTCTGCAGTATGTTTAAACCTGCAAGATCAAATCATGAACAAACTGCAAGAGCAGTTTACGCACAATAATGCAGCAAAATATTCATATCGACTGACTGATAAAACGGCAACACAGGGGAGAGAGAAGGTGAGATATTCTCAAACGGGAGTGGTCAGAAATAAAAAACAAGAAAGACTCATTGTAATAATAATATGTTTGTTAAGTGTTTGTTTTCATAATTTGATGCTGGTTCAGTATTTTAATGAATAGGGTCTTAAACCACTGCAAGATCATTCATGTCTATGTTGAAATTGATTGTACAGTTGTCATTTACAATTTAAAAGGGTCATATGATGCTATTTTTAAAGAAAAATCATTATTTAAACAATAATTCTCTTTGCATGGGATTTCTCAGGAGGCTCGGTTAACCAAGTTGGAGAATGGCATTATTGCAGTAAAGCTGGAAAGTAAAAAGTTGGTGACACATCTGAATTCTATGGCCACACTACATGCTGAACTTGAGCAAGAAATGTGCCAACAACACCTGCTGCTGTCTTCTCATGAGGCGGAGATCTCTGGACATGTCACAGATATTGAACGAAAGCAGTCGATGATAAACATCTTTAACAAGAAGATCAAGGAGATTGTATCCAGTACTGGGGTTAGAGCTCATATTCACATTCAAGATTTGTTTCATGTACCACAAACACAAATCATTTACTCACCTCTGATTTTACAAGCGCACAAATGCGCTTTTATGGTTTATTGCAAAAGTAGTAGCGCAAGTCAAGGCAGCAAAATTCTGCAGTGCTAGGTTGTATGTGAAACACCAGAAAAGTAAATTTGTAGTGTAAGTCAAAAAATACGTCAATACTGGTTTGGTTGTATATCTGAGGCAGTTTCCTGGACAGGGCTTAGATTAAGCCAGGACTAGGTCCTGGCTTAAGTTAAATCAGGACATTTAAGTAGTTTTACAACATGCCTTACAAAGTAATATTATTGGTGTGCATCTTGACAGCTTAAACATGCATAACCTGGTTCCCTGAGATACCCATAAGACCCATAGACACCAAACATGTCCAAAGCACTTTGCCTATAGCGTCAACTCCATGAGGCAGCATCAAGTTCCCTTGAAAGGGAACGGCCTCTTTCCAAATGTTAAAGTTTTACATTTGTGTTTGTGTGAGAATAGCATGAAGACCAGGGTCCTTTGGAGATCTGTGCAGCCAATCTGTCCAAGGAACTAGAGGAAGTTGGTGCTAAGATTAAGGAACAGCAGCAGTTGTGGCTCTGGCAGCAGGGGGAGCTTGTAAGATTCACCCAGGAAAAACAGGCCCACAGCTCTTCTGTACAGACCCTACGCTCACAGCTCACAATACTGCAACAGAGCAAGATTAGAAGAGAGAGTATGTACCACACACACACATACACTCATTACACAATCACATTTTAGATATTCTCAGAGACAATTGTGTAAAAATTAAGTAGATTTTGGTTAGTGTGACCAGTTACTGGTCAATAAACAAAAGAATAATAAATAGTGATTGAACACTCTCTGTCTGCCATTGGTGAGCCAAACAAATTGTCTCACTTTTAAAAAACTAGTTAATCTAAAAAGTATATTTTTGCTTAAATAATCTACGTTTCTGCAAAGACCGCCTTAGAAATTCAATTGAAAAAATAAATGAAATGTTTGTCCTTAGATAAATAAAAAAAATTAAATACTTCTTTAAATCTGCTGTAATCAGTTTCTTCTGACTGTTAACATGCTAGGAAAACAGATTTATACTATTTACAGAGCCAAGTGATGTCAAAGAGAATAAAAATCTTCGAATTTGTTTTAATACCATATTCTTTTTCTTCTGTAGCTCACAAAATATTTAAGACAGAATGTTCTTTTTATATTTCTTTATATGCAAACACTAAAAAGATTTCAAAGCTGCAATGAAAATCAGTAATGGGAAAAACCGAAGCCATCTTATGCTTTAATAAATACTACATATAAAGACATTTAAAACAAGACAATGCAGATACATACATTAATCATATTTTCTGTTCACATATTTGTTCTCTGTGTGTGTGTATTAGGAGAGATGGAGCAGGATCAACGTGAGCAGGCAGATCTGGAAAACCAGATCAAGGATGTCATGGCAGAAATGATAAAGCTGAATTCTTTGCTCAGTATGAACAGTGATCTGAATCAAGCACTGCAGCAGAGCAACAGTCTGATGGAGACAGAGTTCAGACAAAGATTCAAGGTACAGCACTAAATACAGTACATCATATACTGATTTTTATTTATTTTTATTCAATATTCTTATTATTTGCACTTCTTGTGTAGTGCAGTTATTTTTTTTAGTGTGTTCATAGTAAATTACAAAAGATCAACAGTACAAAAAGTCATATTAGTTGTATCACTATTAAGTAATAAACATTGTTTTTTTATATACTACAAAACATACTATTCAAATTTAAAATATTAAAATGCTAAATACTGATTTAAATTTGAAGTAGAATGATCTTATTTTAGATTCAACTAGACATGCAATAATCCCTTACATTTATTATTTAAAGGACTCTTTTGATTTGTGTGTGTATATGTGTTCATATAGGAGGCTAAGAGGAAGTCGGTTGAGACTCAGCTGAAGCTGGAGAGGTTAAACACAGAGAAAGAGAGAGTCATGAACAGCCTAGTGGAGGCAGAGTGAGTCAAACACACTCAATAACAATTTCACACATGCACACATAATGTAATGTGCTCAACGGGGAGACTGGATCTAAATGCAGCTAACAGTGGTTTTTATTAAGTCCAGTAAAATGCAGAACAGTTTATGTGATGGTTGGGTTTAAGGGTAGGGTAAGGGTTCAATATACAGTTTGTTCAATATAAAACCCAACGTGTGTGTGTCTTAAGGCGACTTATCATGCTGTGGGAGAAGAGAACCCAGCTGATGCGGGAGACTTGTTCTGCAATAGACTCAGATGTTGGACAAGGAGACATACGAAACATGACACAAGAGATTCATTGCATGGAGGTGTGTATTACTTAGAAGAAGTGGGCTAAACTGTGTAGAAGTAGATTACATTAAATGTCCATTATATACATGTGCAGGTTCGATATGCTCAGCTAGTGAAACAGCAGGAGCGGTTGTTGAGAGACATGGAGTCGATGGTGGTCAGGCGTGAAACTTTAATGGTTATGAGTGAGGCTCAGACACGATCTCAACATATGCAGCCTACACACACTGAATACCACAACACTTTCCAGAGTCTCCGCCGGAAGGTTCAACAAACAAAGAAGGTATGTGTTTTTGTGTGCAAATGCCCTGGTTGCTTTTTCCTTGAACACCCCAGATGATGTCAAACTAAATTGGTGGGGCCTTAATTGTTATACACTGTATTATAGGGGTGTAACCTTATATTCAACTCCTGTATATTTTGAGTGGTTTTTGTTTATACAGTGGAGGTCAGAGTTTGGTTACCAACATTTTTCGAAATTTCTTCTTTTATGTTTTTTACAAGACAGTCATGCATGTTTAGAATAATTTGAGGGTGAGTAAATGATGAAAACATTTTCTTTTTTGGATAAACTTTCCCTTTAACCATTATCAGGAATATGTTTGATGTACATAACTTGTTATTTCCATGCCAGTAGTGCCTACTTCCTCCAGGTAACCCAATGTCAAAGCAAAAGTCCTGGGTTTCCTCTGTAATAAATCCTAAATAAAGCTCTTCTCTTGAAAATGAGAGTCTCTTCTGATTTTCAAAATAAATGCATACAATTACAGTAAACAATGCCACATTTGAACCAAAGCTTTAATATAGTGAATAGAAATTAGAGCTATAAAAACATCTCATTACACATAAAAGTTTAAGAAGCACCTATACTTCATAAGGCAAAACTTTGTATATGAGCCTGAGACAACTGTGTGAGACTTCTCCCAAAGGGTTTGACTGTTCACTGTTTCCTCTTTGTGAATTGGATTGATCCATCTGACTTTATACTTCAGTAGTCTAAGCTTCGCTTTTACATGTGTCCAATCCATCTTGGGCCTAATTTTGCTAATATGAAATGTTCGAAACCTTGGAGAGATGATGTGAACACACAATAATGAGAAAGTGTGCATCTGTCCAGTGGGTATTATCATGTATCCTTCACGTCAACTTTCTCCATCTATTTCAACTGGAGACTCTGGCCCATGAAGTCAAATCTGACACCACATTGTTGTTTCTTATTCTAGAAAAGTTTGCACACTAAATAATTACTTCCAGCTACTATTAGCATAATTATTGACAATATACCAACTTGTTTTATTTATATATATCCTAGTATATATTATCAGTGCTCAGGTTTTAGCTGGTGCTGAATCAGTGTATTGTTACCACGTCCGGTGGAAATACGCATATTTTGTCCCGTGCAATAACAACTCGTGCCACCAGGTCAGACAGGATACTTAATCCTACATTTCTAGACTTGCAGAAAATATACTGTATGTAAATATGTTTTTATGTGTGTTTGTTCAGCAATCAGAAGAGTGTGGTGGTGTTATAGCTCAGCTGGAGGAGAGGAAGCATTCTTTGAAATCCAGCCTCAGAGAGAAACAAATGCATCTCAGTGACCTGCAAAAAAGAGCTGTTATCACTCAGGACCTCACTGCATTACAGGAGACAAAAGAGAGAGTAAGTACACAATGCACTACAAAATGTATCACACAGTTACTTTGACAAAAGGCCACACACCAGCACACACCTGAAGGTGTTTAATTTTTTCAATCATTGTGAGTCTACAATGAATAAAAGCCTTTACATACAAACATACACAGTATGTAGATTGTGGGGATACACTTTTACACAAACCTTTCAGCATTTTTACAGTTTTAAATAAACATAATTTAATTGATGAATAATCAGTTTGAATTGTGGGGACTGCTGGCTGGTCGCCACAATGTAGGTGGTTAAGACTTTTACCATCATGATTCCCCACAATATATAGAAGCCTGTACGCACACAAACACACTGATTTTATTCCACACCCAAACATTTCAAAGTTTGAGTTTGTTTACTTTGTTTTATAACTACGTACCAATAATAACCACCAGTAATTCTTAGCTTTTCTCTTGCAGAACTTGTCTTGTCTGCTCGCCCTCCAGAGTGAGACGAAACACCTGCAGGATGTAAAGCAGGGAAGATATCGTCCTGTGGCATGTGGAGACACTGCTCTTGAACTGGCTAAAAAGAAACAAGAGCAACGATTAAATATGGTCAGTGTAAAATGCTTCATTTCATTTCAATTTCATTATTTTCATGCTTTTATTATTTATTTCAGTTTTCATTTTTTTCTAAATGTATTGTTGAAACCTACGGTAGTGTTATATATTTTGTCTACGGAGGCAAATGAATACATTTATACTTGCCATTAATTATAGGTCATTTTTAGGTATGTTTATAATAACCATTAAACCCATATTTAACCCCTTTATGAGACCAGACGTGTTATTTCTAGCCAATCTAGTCAGTACATTTACAGATTTTTTGTTAGTTGAATGTTAATATATTGTGTGAGGAAAACATAGTCCTACAGTGGGGGAAAATAATACTAATGATGCTAATATCTAGTCATTATTGTGTTTTGATCCTAGGTCAGCTCAGTTCTTTTGCATTTAAATCAAGAGTACCCTCAGCATCGCAACACCTTCCACAGGCTCAACCTCACCCTTGCGGAACACCTGCACACTGGACTTCTGGACAGCCAGCAAGCACAGACTTAAAATACTACATTTATATGTGCATGCATTGCATTTTTAAGACGGTCCTTAGTGTGTATGATTATTTAATTTGTATGATTTTTGGAATATGGGGTGGGAGAGATAACTACTTGAACTACATTAAATCTTGCTGTACACCATGCAAACTAACAGCCAGGAGTTTTAGACAACACATTTAAAGCATCAGTGTATTTTGCTTTAAACAAAATTGTGAAGTATCCCAAATAAAATCTTTTAAGCAGTCTGTGTGTCTATGTCTGTGTAGCAGCAATCATACAGTAGACTGTTCAGACACAAAAAATGTCTGTCCATTGTAAATGGTTCTATATAACATATCTCAGAGTATTTTTAAAGGGGAATTTTTAGGGTCTTCATGACATGCTTTGGTTAAAATTCCCCAATGATCATGTAAAACAACAATCTTTTTACTCACAGCTTTGGTCACAGATAAGCCCTTTTTAACTTTATATATTATATTAATATAAATATATATATATATATATATATATATATATATATATATATATATATATATACATATATAAGTATTGACTAAATATTGAGTGCTGTACATGCTCATACTTTTCATGTTCATACTTTTCAGTTGGCCAAGATTTCTAAAAATTCCCTTCTTTGGGGATCATCAAAATTAAAAAAATAAACACTTGAAATATATCAGTCTGTGTGGAATGAATGTATCCATTGAATGGAATTAGTGAACTAAATCAACTTTTTGATGATATTCTAATTATATGACCAGCACCTGTATATATATAAAGTGTGTGTGTGCGTGCGTGCGTGCGATGATAAAGCAGTAAATATGCTTTATCACTTTGGGTAAATCCATATTTTATGTATTATTTATATGGTAGAATAAAGTAATATGAAGTTTTTTTTCTTTATTAATGCACTGTTTTTGCCATTCTTCCCATACATGACAAAAACAACTACTTAAAAACGTTTAATGTCAAGCCCTGCAAATCGAAAGCAAATCATCACTTTGGTACACAAAAGCAATAAAGCAGTTGGCTGGCAGCAGGCCAAATCAGTCCCCGGGCCACTGGGAATGTTCCCGGTATTGCTGATGACCAGTCCACGGCCTGTCTTGTCTTATACAGTAGTCTGTAACAAACTTACAGGCTATATAAATTATATAAATTATATAATTATATAATTATATAAATTATATTATAAAATTATATTATAAAATTATAGAATTATATAAATTATATAACTTTTTTTAGAAACTTTACCATTATAACGACTTAATATCTTGTTAAAACTATTTATTTTCTTTTTAAAAACTAGATTTTTAAAAATAAATATAATAAATATATAAAATACATTAATATATATGAAATGAATTACTATATACTAAATTAATATATGAAATAAATGTGATCCAGTCTGTGAAAACCCAGCTAGTCATTTTTTTTTTGTGATTTTTCTGTTTTCTACATAAAATCATCCTATATAATGAAAAGAATATTCTGTGTGAGTAAGGTCATGTCAAAGATTGAAATCATAGTAAAATTAATAGTTGAAATCAAACTTTGACGCTCATTATTTCAGAATTAGATTTTTAGACTTTAGCCTGATTTTCACAGACAGGGTCACAAATGTATTTAAATACAAAATCTCAGAATAAGATTTTATCACGAAAAAACAAGATATAATCTCACAATAACAAGCATGTAACCTAGCTCTACAACTGTGGTGGATTGTAAATGACCAAAAAACTCAAACTAGGTTTGTACTACTTATTTTGGTACAGCTCCTAAACCTGTCTCTTACATCTTTTTGCACAATAAAAACAGTAGGTGGTGCTGTCACCAATCAATGAGGCAATTATGTCAGTACTGTCAGTTAGTATGAGGCTACTAAGATATGCTTGTAATGACGTGGATATCTTGTCAATAGACAAACGTTTCGCAAATATACAGTCTCATGACCTTCTGGCATGTTTATCGTTAAATTCGCTGACAAGAACATTTCAACCAATCAGAAAACTTTTAATAACTTTTTGTCAAGCGTCTCTAGATAAATCAAATTTTATGCCAATCGGACACGTTGTAGAAAATGACAAATGCGACTCAGTATGAGCTCGGGTTGATCAATCACAATCACATGACAATATGTCGAAAGTGTTTTCATAAATTTAGTTATATCTTTTGACCACTAGACAGGCGTCGATCTAAAATAGTACAGGTTCCTTTAGGACATCAAATTACCACATTCACCACAAACAAATCTGCTGTATTAGGTACATAGAATAATAATGTCACCTTTTCTTCATGTGAACAAAAAACATTTAGATATGTGCAATAAATAATGAAACATGCACATGCTTTTAAAGCCCCTTTTAGAAAATACTGATAATAATAACAACTGAGAAAAATAATAATAATAATAATAGTAGTAATATTAAAATAAACACGACTGTTTTCACCATTTGTTGTTTATTTGGCCACCTGTTACTTGTCAATTTAAAGGCAATGGAATGATTTGCATCCTAAACATGTTTTTTCTGTCAGACTTTCATTTCATCTCACAACCCCAACCCCAACCCTTGAAAGCCTAACCCTCCCCATATTTTAACATTACCCCTGAAAACACCCCTCCAAGAAAAATACAGACTCGCAACTCTGAACCCCACAAGGAGGAGGAATTAAAGGCCGATTCGAGTTGGTTTTACAAACACACAAACACTTCTTCCAATTTTACAGACCAATATGACTTCAAATGGCATGATACCACCAGTTGGAAGGAATCTTCCAATAAACTCTGGAAGGTATAAAATATCAATAACTGATACGGAACCTCTGATGGCATTAAAACAATTCTTTGCACAGTCAATTAAATCATCCTTTCAGGTGTTGAGGGCCAACAATAGAGGGCACAAAAACTGATGCTTATCTTGAGCAGACTGCAAAAACACTCAAATAATAAACAACTTAAAATTAAATAAAAAAATGCTCTCTAATGCCTCCATTTTAACGTAATTTAGTAGGTGTTGATGTCGAAAATATGGAATATAAAAAGAACGTGGTTTGACAAATTTGTAAAAAAAAGTACACTCGGAGTGGTCTCTAAATTACTGCTATTAGAACAATGTAATTCCCACCACATCATACAGCTTCTCTGCCCTGAAATAATGGTACAACATACATACAAACCATTAGCATCAAGGGGCAATAAAACATAGCAAAGATACTTTAGATACTCTGGGTGGAGGGACTTTTAAGTTCTTTTTGTAGGCAGAGAGACACCTCTAGGCTGTCATATGACAGAGCACTCCGTCACACCTGGTGGCTATAGTATTAGTTAGGAAAAGCTTTAGTGTTCACAGACAGGCAGATTTTAAAGTAGATGTTGTGGTGGTGAAAGGGTTTATCTCGCTTCTTCATTCTGACACTTATAACTCATCATGCCCCTCTTCAATATCTGAATCCTCCTCTGCATCATCAAGATCCAGATCCTGTGGAAAGATGCTCATTTTAAAAATAAGGTCATGCTTATAGTACATTTCCAACAACTTTTTTAATGGCAAATCATGACCAACCCTGGTAAAAAGCCATGTGTTTACTTCCCTATATTTGGTTTAATCTAGATTTTATATTTGCAAAGTTGTATAAAAGTAAACTTTAGTCTGCAAAGTTGACCAGATTTTTTTTACTGCAGGTTGTGTACCGTAGGTATACAATCGAATTAATAAAAAGTAGTGAAAATTCTTAAACCGTGATCAATTGTGAGGGCGGTACTTACATCTGACTCGACATCATCGTCTCCTGCTGGTGCCCCACCTTCTTTTCCTCCACTCTCCAAAAACTTTGTAAATCCTTCTAATGTTCTCTCACCATTGTAGTCAATTACCTACAGGGGTGGAGGTACAGAGGTTGATTAGATGGCATCATAACCTATTGTTTCTATACAGGAGTGTCAGGTAACTAGGACATCCCAATAACCATATCTGCATACATATATACACACACAGACACACACACATCTATAAGACAAATTTTAATTTTTAATTCTTAGAATTTAAATGTGTTGCGCTTCACATAATATCCAACAGATGGCAACACCACATTTCAACATTCCAATATACAATCCATGCAATTTTTGCAAATTCTTTATGCACTTCTCAATATAAAACTGCCCATCTCAATAAAAAACTGATTGGCATGTATAGTTTAATGTATTACCTGTCATGGTTCATGCCCCATTCAAATATTGTTCTTGCATACATTATTAACACTCAGCATGCAAGTATTTGCCCATTCAGTATTCCCAATCACATTTTAAGACACACACTGCTCATACACATTACTTGATAACACACAACACAAATTTGAAAACTCACCTTTTGGTCATCACCAGCAGGGAAAAACTTCAGAGTAGGGAAGCTATGCACTTTAACTGATTCAATTTCATTGGCTGTGGAATCCATCTTAGCCACAATGATGTCAGCGTTGTCCTTGAATTTTTCACCCAGTTGATCCCAAATGGGGACCAGCTGCTTACAGTGACCACACCATGGGGCATCTGGATATTGGTAAAGCATGGGCATTAGAAAATAACACCAACAACAAGATAATTTGTGACCCAGTCTGTGAAAACCCAGCTAAAGTCTTTTTTTGTGATTTTTCCATTTTCTACATAAAATCATTATATGTAAAAGAATATTCTGTGTGAATTTAACACTGATATCTTTAATATTGTCTGAGTAAGGTCATGTCAAAGATTGAAATCATAGTGAAATTAATAGGTGAAATCAAACTTTAATGCTCGTTATCTTATTTTTAGACATGAAAGAATTAAATTTTTAGACTTTTTAGAGGTTTTCACAGACAGGGTCACATTTGCACAAACAACTCTACATAAACATTTGGTTACTCTAATCCTTTTTTCCCCAAATAATAATAAGTTATCATGATACCATTACCATATCAGACCATACTACACCTGCTAAAGTATGACGATAAGTATTATGATACTGTGCAATGAGGAGGTATTCATAATTTAGATTTATAATCAACCAATTTTTTCAAACACAAATCTAAATGAAGCCCTTTGAATATTTAATACTTAAAACCTCTGAATACTTAACTCTAAAAAATTATGTGAATAAATAACTGGATATTCAACTGGCATGAAACAACTTGAATGGAGAAATCCTGTAATGTATTTTCCATAATAAATACACTAGTACATAACATCAATTACCATGCATTTAAAGTATACTAAAGTATTTTGTAATATTAACTATAGTGAATTGCGTAAACAGTTGTCAATACGGTAGTGTACTTTATTATGTGCTATGGTAAGGTAAAACCCTTTATAGTTTTCTATACTTGAATCAATCATCAGAATACCCCCAAAACCTAAAAGATCCTGAATAAAGAACCTAGAAGTATAACAAGCAGAGTACAAGAGTGCCCACTGTCTTTAAAACTGTGGGCATGTCACACCCTACAATGCAGTAACATATGTGACTCGCACAAAGAAAATGCTGTAATTCGTTAATAATAAAATGAATACGCAGACACCGTACTTATGAAAGGAAAATCAGTTGCCTCAGTACCAGTTCTGCATGTACAAACTGTTTTGACATCAACACATCACTGGCACAACTGGGCAAGTAATAGTTTTGTCTACTGGTCCAAACCTCTTACATACTGGTTCCCATGCCAACCTTGCCCACTTATCTAGCTAGTCAGAAATGAGTGGAACAAGAAAGGTCACATATTTATACAGAGAAAGAAATACTTACAAAACTCTACAAAGACATTCTTGGCAGGGTTAAAAGCAATCTCTTCAAAATTCTTGCCCACCAAGACCTTGACGGGGTTCTTATCCCAGTCTTCAGGAATGTCCTGACTCATCAGATGTGGCTAAAGATGAGAGAATACATTCATTACGGAGCACATCCAAAACAAAGCGATAAAATAACTGCCCATCCACCCATATACACCCATATATATGCACTTGCAAAGCAAATTGGAAACCTTAAACCTCACCTTTAGTTTGCCCTCTGTAAAAGCTGTGCAAAAGGCACTGATGTTCTCTGCTGTGATCTCTGAGGTTTCTGGTCTGTATTTGGTCATTTCCTCTTCTAGGGTGATGAGGCGAATTGCTGGGCACTCTTCCTTCTTTAGACCAAAGAACTCCAATATTCTCTGGTTGTCATCCAAATCGCTGTCAATAAAGATGAAGAGAATCTGTGGGGAATAATAGAACAAGGTTAAATGACAACAAATGATGCAGCTGAAATGAAAGAAAAAATGCAATTTTGTAATATCATGGTACTATTCTCAATTCTATTTGTATAGTGCTTTTCACAACGTAAATTTCTGCAAGGCAGCTTAGTAGAAATGTTCATAAAGCTGAACACCAGTCATTTATTAGGCTATTTATTAGACTAGTTTATAGCACCCGTTCTTTCTTTTCTTTTCTTTCTTTTTCTTTATTTATTAAGCACTTTCACACAACTACCAGTTGATCCAAAGTGCTGTACAATACAACTAGAGTTAAAACATAATCCACAAAGCAACAACAATACAGTTGACAAGGTTAAATAAAAGCTATTGACAAAAGATGTTTTTCAAGCAGGTGTTTAAATATTGGCAATGAGGGCGCAACGCTAATCGAAGCTGGTAGTTTGTTCCATAAACTCGGACTGGCAACAGCGAAGGCTCGATCACCTCTACAATTGAACCTCGATCTAGGAACTGAAAGGAGACCAAGATTACTGGATCTTAGGGACCTGTTTGGTTTATGAATAAAGATAGCCTCAGAAAGATAAGATGGTGCTTGGTCATGAAGAGATTTAAAAACAAATGTTAAGATTTTGAAAACAATTCTAGATTTGACTGGTAACCAGTTTAAGGAAATAAGAATGGGCGAGATGTGATCGAACCTGCGTCTGCCAGTCAGCATCCTTGCAGCAGCATTTTGGGCCATCTGTAAACGCATTATTGAGGATTGACTTAAACCATCCCGTTAAAGGTGACAGTGCTGGGACAAGGCAAGTTTTCAGGTGGGGGAGGACTAGCAATTATGGAAGTGAGAATGACTTTGCTGAAGTCGCCGAGTGCACTGCAGCAGCATGTTTTGGTGGCTGCAAAAAGAAGTTCACAAGTTTTCAGAGTGAATATGAGGTATAGATTTTTCTCCCCCTTCTCATTTATTTTTTTCCACCATCATGTCCCTTCAGGGCAGGGGTCAGGGCCCAAAAACAAAATTCGCCACTAGATGGGGGGGACAAAACATAGTCAAAGGATAATTTAAGAAATTATTTGATGAAAAACGCAACTAGAATTGCCTGTGACAGACAAAAGATAAAAAGGCAGCTGAATCGGCTTTGTTATTGTTCACGTGTTGGTGTTCACGTGTTGGCCCGCGTTATAAGCAAACGTTTCAGTGGTTCACATGTTTTTTATACCACACATTTCATGAAGGCTATTTTAGTGGTGTCTAGCGATCCATTGAATGCGTTTCAGAACCTTTTAAATTAAGAGTTCTCAGTTCATCTTCAAATAAAACATTGCTGCAAAAACATTCTCATACTTTTATTTTGAAATCACTAAAGACGAAGTGATCGTGAGTAACTGTTGCCGTCATGACAGATCTATTTCAGAACCAGCCTCTATTAAAATAAACTGGCTGCGGGTGCGAGCCAGATATTATTGCTGGTGGGCAAGTTTTGGCCTGCGGGCCGCCTGTTGCCGACCACTGCTTTAGGGGCTTAGTACCATTGCGGCTGTTTAGGTCAAAAAATGACATTTATAAAGTGTTGCAGTTGCATCACGTCCAGATAGAACAAGATGTCAGCGCATTATTTAACCAAATAGTTTTATTTTTTCCTAGTGGGTAAGTTTTAATGAAAATCTAGGAGGCTCCCAAGTTCATTATTTCAGGCCTTATGGGGGTTCTGGTACCCCTCCAGCCCCCCCTCAATATAAACCTTTTGCATACAAAGACTTGCATAAAACGTGGTTCAAACAAACTACACAGAATAGGGAATTAGAACAAAGACACAATCAATGAAGTGAAACTGATTTGCATGTGACACCACACATCAAAACGCAAAGGACATAACTTGGTGATGTTTGGTTTTTGACAACAGCACATCTACTAATGTTCCACTCCTTATTACACCAGTGTTGCAAATATGTAGTAACGTCTATAAAAAGAACATGCATTTTAAATAACAGTTCTGGTAAGTGTACCCTATACATTTCCTTTACTAGATCATTTATTTATCAGGATGTCAGCATTTCTTTTACATAGAATAGTCATAGTAACACACCTGCCTAACTGCTTTGCCTTGACATCACTGATGTCATGTCTTTAGCTTTTCACCAGGAACCGTTTGCCATGGTTAACCTTGCATGGTTGTGCAAAGGCCCTACATCCCCTAACTAAAAGTGCACGCAACAAACTAAAAGTGCACGCGACAAACTTTTAAATAATCCTCACAGAAAATGTATGCGATTGTCACTGAACTTGGTTAATATAATTCAAAGACATGGAAAATCCTAAATTGCACACATAGTATTGGCATGGTGAGGCAATAAAAAATCTGGGAAACAGGACGCATCTTATATCTACGGCATGCATAAGAAAATAAGAAATAAAGATGAACAAACAAGGTTTATGTAACAATCTCTGACACCCACCTTGCCTTTGAAGCCCTCTGCGGCTTTCTTAAATTGGTCCATCTTGTCCTGGAAGTCTTTGGCTGCTTTGGGCACAAACATTAAAATGTGGGACTTGATCTCGCCTCCAAAAATCTTTGGAGCGGTCTAAAAAAAGAGAAAGAAAGAAATCTGTAAATCCATTTACATGTTTAAATGTACTCAAAATCTAATAGGATTGCCGGTATCCTGTATTTAATGGGACAAAGAAAAATATAAGACAAAAGAGTGAATTGGATGAATTTAAATGTTAAGAGGTTACCTGCTCTGTAAATTCAACGACCAGTGGAAGCTGATTGGCCTTGATGAAGTTCAAAAGGTTTTCTTTATTGATCTCTCCATCAAATACATTGCGACCCTCATCAAACTGAACAAAAGTGGAGGGGGGAGACAGACAAAGAGAGACAGACAGAGATTACCTCACACAATATTATTAAAAGAGTAGTTCACCCAAATATGAAAATTCTCTCATAATTTATTCCTCCTCATGCCATAATAGAGTCTCGTGGCACAACAAGCATGTGACAACTAGGGGTGGGAGAAGAAAAAAAAAAAAAAAAAATGCATCGGGATTCTTTCTCTAACGATTCTGAATCGATTCTCAAAGATTCAGAATCGATTCCATGTCAGAACTTGTTCATCCTGAATATAACTTTGTTAAAATAAAAGCAATTCACGAGTTCACCTTTACAGATAATAAGCAAGCGTAATAGTTATGCGTATTTGGCGTGCTGTCCGGGGGAGGGCCCCGAGCTCGGCAGTTCTTCCCGAACCCGGAGCGCTCCCCCTGTCCAGGGAGGGCTCCGAGCTCGGCGCTTGCCCGAACCCAGAGCGCTGCCCCCCCACGGAAGGTAACGTTGAGGCGTAGGGGTGGAGGAGGGATGCCGAAACGCTAGAGAGAACGAAGGTAAGGCTGCTTGATTATTTTATTGAGGTTCTCTCTTGCTGATAGGGCAGACGCTGTGATTACTAATGATGAATTGGCCGGTTCAATTATCCGTGCGTGCTCCTCCTGAAATTAGTTAATCAAACTTCACTAAAATTAAACTTCAAGATGGGAATACTGTCAAAGAGATTCTAACTATAAACAAAAAGCATAAAAACTAAAGCATAAAAATTATATGAAGAATCGTTTTGGAATCGGATCGTGAGTCCCGGAATCGGATCGGATCGTGTAGTACCTAAAGATTCCCACCCCTAGTGACAACTAGCCATAAGACCCTTCCATATTTGAATTTACCCCTGATGTTTGCATTAATACAAAACATAATAATTGTAATAATAAATAGTTTTTTCTCAAACATATCGTCTTGCTATAAAAGACATTAACCCAGTGGAGTCACCTGGGTTGTGGATGTATGTGCTTTTTGAAACTTTACCATTTTGAACAAAGTCTATTTTTGCTGTGCTGTTCATGCTCGATTAAAGTGACAGTGCACTGTCATTGGCAAGAATTCACTTAATTGATACAAAATATTCAGCTTAAAAGTTTGTAAATGAGATAAAAGGACAACGATCACGTGCAGCACTCTCCCTACGCATGTGTGTGGTGTGAAACTGGCATAATAATATGACAGTGTAGATTACTTTCTTTATCATTTCAACATAAATTAATACTTTTATATTATTAAAATGGCACAATAAATTAAAGGACAGCATGAGGGCAAATTAAAAGCAATTAAACAGATTGAAGTTATGATCCCCATCACAAGACCTTTTTATAAAACAATGCTCCAAACACTTTGACATTTATAATGATAGTTTTTAAATATCATTTTTGGACAATAGAATATACAGTAAACAAACATTTTGCAAGGTGCAAAAGTACCTTCTTAAAAAGCACAACACCATCCATGGCTATTTCAAACTTTGTATAGACAGCATCATCAGAAGTGATGCCGAAGGGGATGTCATCTACAGCCTCTGCAGCTTTAATGAAGGCCTTGGCACTTTCTGACTCAACATCCTACAGTGGACATAAAAACATCAAATGGATGGTCAGAAAAATAAGGTCAAAAAAACTTGTCTGGATAATAATTACATGAAGGTCAGGCCTAGACGCCAAATTAACAAAACATACTTGTACAAGATCAACAGGTATAATTTAAGAAACGAAGAAGAAAAAAAGGGAAATTTACTTCAATTGAAATGAATCATACCTTAAAGAAGCCAATGACTGAGACCTCATGATCTGCAATAAGATTCTCTGCTTGTGTGACATCGCTTAAAGTAGATGCTGCAGGACCAGTTCGCTTTTTCAGCCAGTTGACTATGTCATCAGCCTGTCGACCAGCTGTAGGCAAAGAACAAGAGCATATTAGATAAACAAAGAAATGTGATGGCACCAAACAAACAGTCTATAAAACTGGGGTCCGGACCATTACAAAGTTAGCTGGATTTGACAGTTGATGATTTGGTATGATCTTGGATAGTCTGGTTCCTCGACACTTGCACTGCACAATATATCGAAATATCGCAAATGTGCGTATCACAATGGTTCGCGATAAATGAGTGATTTAATTTTAATATTTCAAAAAGTAACTTATGGTCAAAGTTTTGGGTCAAAGTGGATAATATAGTATCTGGCACATGGGTGTTAGTTTGGATATGCATGCCTGTGCATAATAGTGTGCTGTGCGCATGCTCTGATCAATCAGTCAACAAGCCGCAAAGCTTTCATAGCCAGCTGATGCTTCCTTTTCTGTGAAATATGAAATGCATGTTGGTTATGTAATTTAAAAAATATATATTTTAATCTCTTTTAAATGGGCTTTAGAAAAAGAAATATTGTATCGCATATCGCATTATTTAATATCGTGCAGGCCTACTGTGAAGTACGATTAAATCTGCTCAGGAGCAGACTTAATTCATGTAAAGAACATTGGATGTACAGTAGATGTGTCCATCAGGCTTCTCTAATGTGATTAGAGAACCATCCAAATTCCTGTCCAACCCCCAATAAAGGGGATGATGTGAGCAGCAAGTATAAAGTAAATGCTCTTAGATTGTGTGTGACTTGATGTGCTACATCACCAACATGGCCTGGGTCTGTGCATGACACAAAGAGATGCACATTAATGTCAATTGGTTTAATGTAACAAGAGAAAATATAAAATGTCAAATTTGATGCATTACATGTGCATATATTACATATATATTACAATATAGTTTACTTTAATCTTCCTGACAATGATCAGTCAACTTTTACTTGCAATAAGAGATAATATTATATTCAGTTATGTTGATGTTTGAAATGGTAAAAACAGCAGTTCTTTGTATGTCTTAAGATGTAAGAATAACCAGTCAATAGCAGTAATGCTGATCAATGTTTCCACTATCTATATTTACTGCCGTTTTATGCTGTGAGAATGCACAATGATCTCAGACAACTCAATCAGAATCAAGGAAAGGATTTATAAAGGTTTTATAAAAATCGATAAACTCCATTTTCTCCCAGCTATTCATGGTCTAAAGATGTTCACACCGGCAGCATTATCATTAATATATATTGATATTAAATATTGTTAAAGACCAATAAAGGAAAAATGATTATGACTTTTTTGTCCACCCACAAATGACAAAGCTGATATACTGGAACAGTTGTTCCTGGTAAAACCTGTGGAAAGCCAAAGGCCACAGACACATGGTAAAACAAGTCCATCTTGATTTTGTAATTTCATGAACAAGATGAACGTGTAAATTGCAAAAGACCTGTCACTGACAATTGGAATAGACATACTGGTTGACCACATACTGTATAATTCAAGTAGCTAGGTTTGTTGTGTTCCCTTATGCAAATTCTGCTGTCCCAATAAATTGGTACAATAAAAGTTCAGTCGGTCAATCAAAAACAATCAAGCAAATTATGTAGTAGTAAAAGTACTGCATCTCACCAGAATACTCCTTGGGGTTATCCTTTTCTCCTCCTTTGAAGAACTTGATGGTAGGATATCCTCGAACACCAAACTCTTGAGCGAGTTCAGACTCCTCTGTGGCATCTACTTTACCTAGTTTAATGCTTGAACCTTCAGCTTTTAGTATCCCAGCAGCTTTGGCATATTCTGGGGCCAGGGCCTTGCAGTGCCCACACCAAGGTGCATCTGCAATAATTAAAGTATAATTAATTAGTTCAAGAACATCAACTTAATAACCAATAAAATAATAATGATACACAAACTAAGCATTCGTTTTAAAGTGGGGGGGGTCTAGATATCTCTGTTTACTTACGTTACAGCATGAATATGTCGTCACAATTTTTTTTTTTTGAAGGAAAAAAATCTCATCACCAGCACACATCACTACACAATTTCACTCTTATTTACATGTAATAAACAATCTTGCACCTTAAAGAGTTTACGTTTTCGCATTTTAGCGTTTAAAAAAATGTTAACAAATAACTTTGGCAACAGACATTTTTGCTCTTCGGAAGTACACGTCAACCTAAAGTCGAACCCTTGAAACGGTTAGCCCGCCCATCTCGAACCCTTCTACGCCTCTTATTTTGACGAACCACACGTGCGTGTCTAGGATTGGATCATTTAAGACCATCACGGTCCTAATAAGGAGTTACTTGGCTATTACATATTGCAACTCATCTGAATGAAATAACAAAACAAGCAAAAACTAACAACAAAGTAATCAAAAGACAAAAAAATAAAAACATTAAACTTGTTTATCTTAAAGAATTTCACAACGTCAGTGCAGTGACTGAATTTTGAAGTGACGCAAACTTCAAAATTCACAAATCTACAAACGTCACAGAGATGTCGCGAGTCGTAAATTTCGTTAAACTTGCTTTACTAATCCGTTAAATACAGACATTTGCAGCAATTCACCTAAACAGTTCTATAGGATTGGTTTTCTAAGTTTAGTCCAATTTGTTTACATTTCCCTTTAATAACAAACATTGTTGTACATTTGCGTAACACATCCACATAATCAACAGAAACTTCCCAACCCTGAGCACCATTTACAAGCACTGCGAGTATAGAATTGTAATAAATAAAAGGATAAATTAAGGGTAACGAGATCTTTCGTTTATATCGGTTTTCCGTCATCACGTAACATTCTGCACATTAACGTAACTTAGCCACAGATGCAATACACAGAAAAGATAAGTCAAGCAAATCTAGGGACTACTTACAAAACTCAACGAGGACATTTGGGTAAGTTTTGAGCGCCTCCTCGAAGTTACTTTTCTTTAGTACGAGCACATCCTCCTCCTCGGTGATAGCAGCCGCGCTGACTGCGGCCAGTGCACACACAATCAATAATTTCAGCATCTCAGAGATATCTTCAAGCCAGAAAACTCTTGGTAAACCCGTATTTATACACGCGAAGACTGTTAGCGTAGCTGATTTTCTTTAGCTTATAACAATATCGCTTTAATTTTGCCTACCACTAATAACGTGGCAGTATATGCAGGAAACAGAGAAGCAAAGGTTGCTGCGCATGCGCATTTATAAGGTCGAACGCTGTTCGTGTTGCATTTTGAGTGGACCACTCGTCTCCAGCACCTGGAAGTGAATCGACGTATTGACGTGCTCCAGCATGTGAATTTACAAAACCTACTACGAGGAAGGACAGTCGAACCAGGTGGACGTGAGAAAGTTCATGTTGGGTATGCTGGATTCGCGTGCTATAGAAATTGGATACCTCCCACTTCTGCAATGCATTTGCGTTTACCAGTTTAATTGTGCTGAAGCTTTTTGTTGTCCTAAATATTTAGGAATATGTAGGACAAATTAAAAATGTATACAAGGTTGCCTTTGGGGTCTGACTACAATGTTGCGTCTGTCTGTTGTCACACATACACGATCGTTTTTTTTTTTTTATAAAAGAAAGGTAGGCTTAGGATTTAGAAGTTTTGCTGTGTATAAACATACGCATGCAGACGTCCAGTAGTTGTGATTTTTGTCTATGAAATGTGTCCATTTTTAATATATAGAATAATAGTCATTTGTCTTTTGTGGGTTTTAGGTTTTATGGCTTGTTTTTATGAAGGAGGGTCTTTATGAAACAGCCAGTGCTTGGAATTGCCACACAATAAAGCCAACTCACCAACAACCCTTTTGCTCCCAGTGGGCGACCTTTAGTAATGTTTGCTGTTCCCTGTTTATATGGAGTGTTGAATTTCTTCAAACAAGCATTGCACCTAATCCAAAATATCTCAGCAGAAGTCATATTTGATTTTGACATGAAAATTTGCTTGGAAATAAATTCACACACAACACTGAATCAACTGGATGTATTTGATCTATTTGTCATCAATTTCATGTTTTATGTTTTGAACTCAAAATATTGAATATACTATATGTAGTATATATAATACAACATATATTGCAGCTAACAATAATGGCCACTCTGTCCATTTTTGTCTAAAATAAAAATGTGTGCTTAAAAACACAGCTGTAGTTTTTCTATGTGTAGTATTATATTCAGCTGTAGTGTTTTTTACATCATTTGTATTAAATATTTGCATTATATTTCATTCATATAAATGTCCTACATGAATTCAAGATTTTAGTTAAAATCTAGGGTCTAATAAACAAATGCCTATTTACGTGTTTTAATGTCAAGCTGTCATGTGTTAAATACATGAGTGACACTGATGTGAGCTATGTTTTTTTTACAGAGGGGAATATTTCTCAGTGCAATACTCACTTCTTTTGAGTACTTCTAAAAAAGCAACTTTTTACTCTTACATTAAGTCATACTTTTACTCTACTCACACATTTTTTTTGGTAAGAAACAGTACAGTACAGTACAGTATTTTTTGTACTTTTTCCACTCCTGCCACTATAACACTGGTACATCAATGACTTAATCCTGTCAGAACATTCTGTGAAAATATATATTTAGGAAAAGACAACAAATAAACATGTTTGATATATTAAACAAAATAACATAAGTTCTTTTAATTATTTCATTAATAGGATAGCAAAATGACCAATGACCAAAGTTACTTAATGTGTTGGAACCCTTTGTGTTTGTAAGTATTTTCCCCAATGAATCCTGAATCCTTACACTATAAAACGTATATCTAAATTAATTTTTCCACCTTTTGGATTTTTCAAAAAAATCTACTTTTACCTCCTGAGCTATTTGTCTGATTTGCTCGAAACATGCATCAAATTTAATCACAGACCGTTCATTCAATTTGCAAAAACAAAATGGCAAAATGTATTCAAAAAGTTAATAATAGAATGTTGATGGGTTAATATGTTTACCAGATGTGATGTATACATTTTAAAATGATATAATGATACATTTTTTTTATATTTGTCAGGTGTGGCTCTTTATTAATATTATGCTGTATTTTGTTTACACAAATGTCCAAGCTCACGAAGCTTTTTCTATGTGGAAAATATAACATTTTGACTTAACATGCTAAGTTTCAGCCATTTTTGATAAAACGTGGATGACCAGCAATTTTTTAATAATCAATCATTTCAACTTAGATGAAGCCTGTAGTTTCTTATTTTGTCCACTAGAGGGTATACTAGACAGTAACAGTATTGTAAGTCTTACACTGCCGTCAGTGTTAACATTAAAAAAAATCATTAACAAAACCATAATACACCTATAATGTCTTCTGAGTTTTATAAGTTACATCATAGAGCTTATTTATTTATTGTTATTATTTTTTTTTATTGTTTTTGTATAGGTTTGTAATTGTAAACATGAGTCCAATATACAGCACCACAGTAAAACATTATTTACTTCAAAATGTATTGGCTGTACATTTAGACAAAAACGTTTTGGCATTCGTGAAGGCGTGAACGAGTTAGCGGAGTTAGACAGCTTGTGCTCCAAACCACGACGAGGCAGTGTTGCAAATAGCGTTTGGCAATTCTCTGCGGTTGGACTGTGAAGTCTCGCGATAGTAAAATCACGTTAGGCGTGAGGAAAGATGGCGACGTTGTTTGAGGGTTACACGCTGTGTGGATCTGTACCAACACAAAACACTTCGAATATAGGAATTCAAGGAGTTGAATTGTACGAAGATGTTGACCATGTTCTCGTTACAGATTCATCGAGATCTGTAACTGTTTACAAGGTAAACGGAGTCAGATAAATGGTTTTCGAATGAGAATAAATGACACGCGTGTCTGCCTGATTTTCGTCGTATAAAAAGAGTATTCGAAATCACACACTTTTCACTCTCCAATTATTTGGACGTTATCCACACGCGTTTAACAGTGGCAAATGTGACAATAGAAATGTTTTTTATAGTGAATGAATTGTATTACCAGGTTTCAGATCAGAAGCCACTGGGCTGCTGGACGGTGAAGCAGGGACAGAAGATCACATGTCCTGCTGTGTTTAACACACAGAATCAGGAGTATGTGGTTATTACAGATGACAAGGTAAGAAGGTGTAAAATGTGATTTTTTTCTGGTGAAGGATTTTTAACCTCACAGGTTTGTTTCTGTTATAGGTTGTCAGAGCTTGGAAACATGATGATGTCAACATTGATAAAGCTTTCAAAGCAACAGTAAGTGTCCTTATTTCTAAAACCCAACTTCCTAATGTTAACGTTCCTTTTTAAAAAAAAAACCCCGTCACGTTTGTTTGTCTAAAGCATTTAAGTCCTGATTAAGAAGGAATTATAATGGGAAGGGAAACAACTATATGCGGTCGGGGGCAAACAGAATGCCAGCGCAAAACAACGGTACCTGCACAAATTAATACTATTAGCGATATAAACATGTCGCATAGCACCCATTACGTAATTTGCATCCAAGAATTTATAAACATTTGGAACGTGACGTCAACAAAATGCGTTTTGGGAATGTATGGCACGGAAGGTGCGCGCTGTGTACCTTATGAGTAGATCAGTTTGTGTTATACAGACTAAAACCCGTTTAAATGGCAAACTTTTGCTGTGCAATTAACTGTCATAAGCGCAATTATGACCGGCGTGAAGAAACACACGCATGTATCAGTAAACGTTGTTAAGTTAACCCACGACACGCAATGTTGGCTTTAACTTGGAGATGTAGTGTGTTGTTTCCAAGTGGGATGCAAAAAATTTTACTTTTAAGATACATCTACATTACATTTATGCATTTGGCAGATGCTTTTATACAACGCGACTTACAGTGTACTAGACTATACATTTGTAGTATGTGCAATCCCTTGGATCGAACCCATGACCTTGGCATTGCTGGCTGTGTTCTTACTAAAGAGCTTGAATCATGAATCATTTTTCATCAGATGGCGGCTAAAGAAACCACTGTCTCCGAGTCTGTCCACTGTCTCAGAAATCAGAGTTATGTTTTCATTTTTATTTGAAACCTGCTCTATATAATTCATTACTGAATGTTCATTATAAATAATGCAGTCTTGAACTAATATCATGTTATTTAATCTTAAACGATGTAAGTTTTGATCTGTCCCATGGCTGGATTTTAAGTTTCTAGTCACGTGACATGCCGCAGGGGTTTGTTATTGGAAAAAAATGCGATAGCATGCTAAATAATGCGATATTCGATATGCGATACAATATTTTTTTTCTAAAGCCCAAAATGTATTGTTAATACACTATATAACCAACATACCTTACTTATTTCACAGAAAAGAAAGCATCAGCTGGCTATGAAAGCCCTGCAGCTTGCTGATTGTCTTGCATCAGAGCACTCGCACTGCACACTATTATGCACATGCATGCATATTCCAACTAACACCCATGTGCCAGATACTATATTATCCACTTCGACCTAAAACTTTAACCGTGCGTTACTTTTTGAAGTATTAAAATTAAATCACTAATGTATTGCAAACCTTTGCGATATGCACATTTGCCATATTTCGATATATTGTGCAGCCCTAATTTAGAGCATGGTGTAATAAATGATGTGTGGTGTATTTTAAGCAAAAACTTCATAGTTGAAACTTCAACTACACCTAGACTGCTTACTTGTACTTTTCGTTTAAATAAAAATAATCTCCTGATTCATTGACATTTATTATCAAACTAAAGGTCACCTCAAGGATTTATGTCAATGCATGCCTTATTCTGTCTTTGGTTTTCAGCATCTTATTTCTTTGCAGGTTTCAGCTGATGTGTTCAGATTGTTGTCAGCTCCCGGTTTTGAGCCTGTGGTTCTGTTTCGTCGTGGGGCTGCCAGGTTTCTAAACTCACTGCTTGCTGCCCCCCAGCAACCAATAGAGGAAGTTTTGTCAGAGGAGGAGGTTATCAGGTCAGATGACGGGCTTGTTGCTTTTTTCTATGCTAGAATTTTGTGTTTAAGACATAAATTTACTGTAGGCTTCTGTATTTATTGTCTCTCAGGTGGAGTACTGTTATTAAGGCAGATCAACAGCTTGTTGTTTTGTTCACCACCGAACAGGTTCTTTTTACATTTTTTCCCCTTTACAATTGTATTAACCCATTCTCTGCTGTAAATGTTTAGCACTGCATATATCAACTCTTATGAGACCATGTTTATTTTAGAAAGGAGAGCACTGCCTGTATGTTCAGAGATTAAACCCCAACACTTTGGTGAAACACATATTTGAGACCGAGCCGGGTCTTTCTGCACCTCTCAGCTTCTCTGCCACATGCAGAGGCAGCAACATACACCTGATCTACTTGTGTAAGTTTCTTCTGTTTATCTATCATTTATGCCCTTCCCAACCGGCATTGATAGCAATCAAATTTTTCTGCTGCTTTTAGACGCTAATGGCAGTGTCTATGAGAGCGTATTGCCGTTTAGAGCTTCAGGCACAGGAGCTAAAGATGTCCAGACTCTGCCTCGCACTCTTCATCTCAGTTTACCTGTTGGGGAGGGGCAGCTGACGTCCGGTGCTGCTGTTGTGCTTGATGAGACTCATGTAGCTGTAGTTGGACTCCCTCACCCCTCTGCTGGAACTAGTAAAGGTCTTTACACCTTTTCATTGTCTTTATGTTCTATAAAACTGCATTCAGTGTTCTTTTCATTAATCTCTGTGTGCTGGAATGTTACCTGCAGATTACCTGTGCATCTGGAATACTCGCTTCCAAACTCTTCAGGCTAGTAAAGAGATGCCAGGAAGGATGTTTACCCAGGTGATTATCCTCTAAGGAAGATCACTTCTGTCTGTTTCATCCACAGCATATAATAACAGTGTTTCCCTTTACTACAGTTGTGGTGTTACGGCAGGAAGTTATATGTTTCTCATGGGAAGACATTGTCAGTGATTCCCTTCGAGTGTCAGAAATCATCTCTCGCTGCTGCCATGGGAAAACTGAAGCAGTCTAGTCAAAATGGTAAAGACCTTCTGTTCAGAAATAGAATGTATTCAGCTTTCTTTCTTGGCGTGACTCAAATTATTGCCTTTATGTTTCATCAGAGTCAAAGTCATGTGCCCCTGTATCCTCCTGGACCGCCCAGCCAAATGGTGATATCGCAAAGACACCAGGAAACAGCAGAAGGATGTCAACCAGACAAACCGTAAGAAACACTTAATAGCACCAGCGATATTAAAGTGTCAAAAGACTTTACTGAAGCGGTAAAATATTTCCTGTGAACTAACATTGTTAACATGTTCAGTGCAATTACCCCAAAAGTGTAAAATATTTATTATATATATTAATCAAGTATTACATAATGTATTGCATAATCACAATTTAAAAGCCATGTCAGTGTACACCAACCTAAAACTTAATAATATAAAGCAGAATCCAAGAATGTAATGACATGTAGAAATTATTCCCAAATGTGGGTGGACAAATTAGATTTTTGCAGTATTGAATTTCCAGAACCGATTCCATTAACTATTTAAACATTTTCTATTCACAGACAAAATGTATTGTGGCTATAGTGAGTAATGCTTGTAATGCTTTATGTCTGTTACTCATTCCTGATATGATGTTTTTCATAGAATGCTTCTAATTTAAAGACCAGGACATCTGCACTGACAATGGATCAGCTTACAGAACACATTAAGGTATCAGCCTGTTTCTCCCTACAGTAAAATGGTTTATTCTTTGGCTCATTTCATCAACTTGTGTGATTTTTGCCAGATGGGGACAGTAGAAGACACCCAAGTAGTCGTGGCTGAGTTGGTTGGGCAAGTTCCTCAGAATGAGCTTCAGATGACAGCAGGCAGGATGGCATTAGAACTGGTGTCAAGATCTCAGACAGATGCCAGCTTTTACCCACACAGTGCATTTCTACAGCTGTTAAAAACACAATATCTCTGCCACAGGTTTGAACACAATGCTGAACAACTAACAAAATCCAATTTGTTAAGTAGTAACTCTGTAATGCGGATGATATGCTTTTGTGCAGTGTGTGTCCTGAACTGTTGCTGTTGGCTCTGGAGAAGAAAGACTTTGGTCTCTGTCAGATTGCTTTTCAGCTCTTCCCTGACATTCCTGAAGCTATCACTTGTGCCTATCTCAAAGCTGTTCTCAGGTAATTCCTGCTTGCCATTTACATTTAGGCATTTAGCTGACGCTTTTAGCTGACGCTTTTATCCAAAGCGACTTACAAATATTAGGAGACAAATGGTGCCATGTAGTTACACAGTATTTATTGTAAAGTATTTGTGTCTAAATACTGGCCTGGAAAGTCATTATTCTAAAAGGTGTTTGGTATTTACCTGCGTCTCTGTCTACAGTACTCCTGACTCAGAGATAGACTCTGTGAATCTTGACAAAGACAGTGTGACGTTCATGAAAGTTCTGACCCAGACCAGATGTCCGTCAAAGGAGGAGGAGGGGGAACAGCAGAATGGCTTCTGTCCCTCAACACCAGAGGACAATGATTCCTGTTCCCCCAGCAGCAAATCCAAGAAGGAGTCCTTTGACCTGGACATTAACTGTCCTGTGGGCTTACATAAAAGTGTCCTACTGTATCCTTTACCCATGTTGGTTTACAGCAAACACTACTTATTATGTGTTTCACAGTTTTCGAGTTAGCATAGGTTCCATATTTTCTTTAACTTGCCTGTTAGAAATGAGGTTCTGCAGACAACGTACAGTGACAGACTCTTGCTGCCACATCTTAAAGATCTCACAGTTCCACATGTCATTGTGAGTATTGGTAATCTAACAGCTCATACAATAATAAAGTGTAAGGTTTGTGGTAACGTCACTGTGGTAATGTCCATTTATGTTCACTTAGGATTTTCTTTGCAACTAAATAATGTTTGTTTTATGCTGTTTTATTGAAAGGACATATTCTAATATTGAACATATACATCAAACAGATGTAACAATAGGTCAAGCAATAGGTTTGTGTAAGAAAACATTATATTTTAAACTCAAATCAAATTTCGGTGGTTCATGTTTGCTTTGACATTATTCAGTTTCAGTGTTCTCACTAATTAACTATAAAAGATTCTTATTTTACTTAAAGAACATCATGTACATCTGAGTTTGCTGGGTGATGAGGAAAAGGGCAAGAGGTATTAAAACAGTTTGTGTGTTTTTCAGCTCTTTCTACAGTACCTACAGTTCCTTTATCTCAAATATTCTCACGAGGCAGACATAGAAATCCGAGGTCTTCGATCCCCAAGTATGGCCCAGGTCTGTCACAAGCTGTAAATACTACTTTAAAGTGTTGTATTGTTAAGTTAGTGTTTGTTTGTTAAGTTGACATTTGTTTTTTCTTCAAGATTGTGGACTGGGTTTGTTTATTGCTGGATGCCCATTTCACAGTCTTAGTTATGGCACCAGATGCGAAAAGGCTTGTTTCAGATCTTCACAAGTTTGTAAGATCACAGGTAAGGCGTGCGTCTTACTGCAGATGGAAAACCACTGTTTATAGCTTTCTGTATCAGTTTTTTAATGCTAAAATTAATGTTTTGGAATTGTTTTCAGGTAAAACTTTACGCTGAACTGGGCAAAATTGAGGGAAGTCTTCAAGTGCTCAAGAAGTCTAAACAGTCTGAAGATTCTGCTCTTTACTCTATCAAAGTGATCGAGCTCTTTTAGATATCCTGAACAGACTATTTTAATAAAACATTTTGCCAGTGAGCTCAATTTTGTGCCAGCTCATGTTAGTTTCATATTTTTCTGGCTTGTTATTTCTATGCATTTCCTATCTACTAAAATAATTCTTTTGGTAAAACCTTAAAATATTTTTTTAAAGTTATGAAATAATAGCTGATGAAGTATCCAGACTGCTCTAGAGGCTCATCCAAAATGTACTATAGTTTAATCTCATATCTGTACTATATTTTTTAAAATAATTTAAAAATCATTCAGTCCCACTTGCTCATTTTTTACTGTTATTCAGTGTATGTGTCGAGTTATGTGGTGGTCCATTTGCAGAGTTGAATTTGAAGACCGTCATAAAATTGTTTTTGACATCACAGACCACCTTGTGTACAATTTTTATTCAAGTATTTAGCATCTACCTGATTTGGTTTATTTAGCTTTTAACTGTTGAAAAACAGAGCAGAATGGTAATATGCAGCCTAACATCACTGCATCTGCTTTATAGTACTGTATGTCTGCAAGCTGTGTTCCTGTATAGAGTATACAAACAGTGCGAAGTAAAAGAAAGCGAAAGATTATGGATAATAACAATGTGCTGCTGTTCTGTTACTAGGGATAGGGAAGTGGAACACTCAGTGTGGCTGCTGGAAAGCCTCACTTCCAGTAAAAAGAACCAATTGTAAATGGTTGACTGTTCTCTGGGGGAGGGACTAGAAAAAGTGTGTTCTTGGCACAGTTTGAGCTTAAAACTAAATTGATGGTACATTTGATGTCAGGTTTAATTGTTGGTTATGTAATATGTTACATTTTGTGTAACAATGGGACTACATTGTATGCCTAAAATAGCTGCCTTGCAAATAATAAGCCGGAGAGTGTGGAGACGTTCCTTGGAGACATTAAGGCGTTGCAGGGTTTTTCTCAGGTTTGCATATCGAGGCATGAGAGCCAGAGGGCAGTGCAAGTGACATTTTACCCGAAAATGAAATGTTGCTTGGTCTGACTTCATTGCAGTTCACACCAACTGGCTTATGTTCATTGTTAAGAATTTTGGCTTGTAATGAATAATTTCATTTAACTCAAAATGTCTCTTACGCCCCTCTTGTTCTCACCCTATATATAATATATCATAATGTGTCATCTGTGATGTCTCTTGCTTTATTGCTTTGAAAAACACTGTCACTTCTATGCCAGTAGTTAATGAACTGTTGTAGTTACTGAAAAGTGGTTATCTTATGAAATATTTATACATTATAAATAATATTTGTACAATATTTTAACATTGATGCGCAATACTGATGACACCAATACGTCCTCACACACACACACAACTTTGCTACACAAACAACTGCATAGAAACATCGTGTAAGTTGTTGTTATTAATGTTGGCTTGAAACATTATTATTGATGCTTGTAGAGTAATGAAATGATTGGTTTGTTTTCCTCTCTTACTTGAGAAACGAGTCAATGAGCAAATTTCTCCCTTCTGTTTAGACTTGCATAATGTTGTTTTTGTACTGTATATTTTTTATGTAAAGCAGACATGGGTGGGTTCAGTTACTGATGTACCAAATCTTGTCACACATTTCAATAAATTCACTTGTCCTAAAAATTATTCATAAGTAGATTATCACCCTCAGACTTGACAAGAGTAAAACTTGAGTGTGTTTATATGTCATGGTTAATAAGGTATAATTTACACATGGTTTAAATGTGTTACTTTATAATAAAATGGACTTCCTTGATGTAGATTCTGAAATTTGGTCTGTGCATCAAAGAGATGGTGTGTTTTATTAAGTGTTAACTGCAAGACACCCAACCAACATTTGCATGTTCTTGATGGGCTGCCCCTTGGGTCCCCCTGGGTAAACCTAAAGAACAGTAAAAACACTTTAGTATGTTTAAATAAACTTCCAAAACATTCATAAAAGCATCTCTTACAAAGCATCTATTCCACCCAAGTGACCAAACGGTCACTTAAAGAGATAAAATGTTACTATAAATCTTACAATACAAGTGACTATACTGTATATACTCAGTAAAAATGTGGCTTTCCCATCATTAGTAAAATGTGTATAATATTACATTAAACAGCAGCTTCTTTAACAGGTGAGCAGTTTCAGCATTATGGATGAGACAAATATAAATTCTCAAGACCTCACATATTGACATCTGAGCTGACAGTATGGCAAAAACGTTTGTAAAAGCTTTATTTTCATGTTAAGGTTGACTTTTGCATAGAATGGCCCAGATTGTGAAACTAGTAAACGCCATTGTTTTACCCACACTTTGCTGCAGATAACAGTGAATGCAGCTTTGATTACAAGGAACTCAACAGGCCGCATCCAGCCCATTACACTTTAAAATGTACCCAACAACAAGCTGTTGGGCTATAAAAATATTTACAATAAATTAATAAACCAGTCCTTGGCACTATACAAAACAATTTTATAAAAGCTAAATATATATCTTGCATATAAATTGATTATTGGTTATTTGTAGTCTTCCATGCATTGGTGCTATGGCGGCTCAGTTGACTCAATCCAGCGGCGAACGTGCGATAGGCACTTATCGTGATTATAATACAACGCTCAATATGGCCGCTCTAGCAACGGAAGTTCCCGCCTATCATTAAATCAATCACCAATCGATATCTCTGGGGGAGGAGCTCTTTACTGAGGCGCTTGCTAAGGTGTTAGTAAGCGCAATAGCCGAAGCAGCCTGGAAAAGCGTGTTACTAGGGCAATTTGAGCTAAAGAAATTAAAGTTATGGTACAGTTGGTGTCAGCCACCGGTTAGGTGTTCTTCACTGTGGCCTTGACTGAAAAATATCTGCCCGGAGGCGTTGAAATCATGACAGGTATGCTCACTGCACTGTCTGCAACAGCCACCTTTCTATTGCATGTGGTGGGTTAAATGATTATCAAAGACATAAAGTGAGATTAACATGGCTTATTTGTTAATTTGGGTAGTTGGCAAATGTCCTATGGTGTGACAAAAAAAACGTAATTAGATTAATCTTTCTCAGAATTTTTGTAACCCCAGCAATGAAGATAAATCTTTCATGCTTTTGTATATTGTATACTACAGTTATGTACTGTAAAGGAAAATTGCAGTATATGCTGGCTGATGTAAAGTATTAGAATTACAGACATGTCTAACACGTCAAATACTGAAATCACCTCTTTATTTGTGTTTATGTTTTGGAATAGCGCTGGACCACTGGAGGGCACTATTTCATTTTGTAGTTTTTTTCTATAAACTGCTAAGCCAAGCACATCTCGGCAACATGTCAATGACGTCAGCAGGCTTGTCTAAGAGTCAAGTTAAGTTTGTTTTGTCATTATGATATAAAACATTCTTATGCTTGAGATTGTACCTATGTGTCAATTTGATTGAGCTAATAAAATGTGTGGTCCTGGTAAACCCTACAATTTTGTAACCTTGTGGGAACATTATTTGGTCCCCCTGAAGAAAACAGCTCATAAATCATACTTTATTATGTATATTTAAAAATATTAAACTGCATAAAGGTTTCTGTGAGGGATCGGTTTAGTGCTAGGGTTAAGGAATATAATATACTATTTGTACAGAATAGAAGTACTAATGTGTATGGAAAGTCCCCATAAAACATGGAAACCCAATATATGTGTGTGTGTGTGTGTGTGTGTATAAATTCAGACTCCCACTCATGAACACGTGTAACCCATGTCTTCCTCTTCTACACCTCTTTCTCTCTGAGTTCCTGTTTAGTCACACTAATGCAGCAGGCGTGTTGAAGTGCTCTTGTCGTTGCTGTTGTTGCTGTCATCTGTAGTCTTTGTCTATGTTGGATTAGCCCAATGCCGAAGGATGTGGTTATATTTCCTCCTCTTTTTATCTTAAGTTAATGTGTGCTGGATTACACTGCAAGGACATTGGTTCCATCTCACACCGCACACCAATAAGAGATAACGAAATTATGGGTAGAGACTAAGAACATCAGGTAAGTGGTGCGATTATTCTTGTATAAAGATCATCTAAGTTCATCTAGTGTTGGAAAGAAATAGAATTCTGGAGGGTCGTTCATTGGAAAGGATGTGCAGGTAGTTTGAGATATAATTATGTAAATATTATTTATCGAAAATCCAAAAATATTGATTGCCTGTTATTCTGAATAGTGTTGGCTTGTGTCTGCTTCAGTTATAATAATCATTATTGACTATAACTCAGAAAACGTAGATTTTTAGTGTTTTTTTTAAACGTAGATTATCTAAGGGTTTTTTGCTGTCTTCCTCTGTTGCACATAGCTTCTGTAGATGTGAAACAGTGGCATAGTCTGAGATCTTATCACTTCCTAAGCAAGATACAATAGTAGATCTAGTTATTACAGAAGATTTGTTAAGATCACATGGGACAATGCATAACATGGTTATTGACAGAACCTTTTGGATTATGAAAAACAAGACATTATGGCATTTTGTACCAAAGTATTTCTGCTCGTATAAGTAAGGAATAAGGTACGAGAAGTGGTGCTTTATCGTGAATAAGCCACAGCTAAAGGGCGTTGTTAGGCATGACGTAAAAAATGACTTCTTCATGGTAAAGCACTAGCTTTGAGCACCTTTCTGCTTTTATAAAATGGTCATCACACAATACAAATGGTAAAGCCTAAAAAATATGTATCAGTCACAACATGTCCTCCTTCTGCTGTAAACAAATAGTCCTAAACCAACCGTGATATGTTTACATGCCTAACAGTGGTTGCTAAGACACTAGCAGTGATATTTTTGGCTGAAGCAATCATAACTGTATTGACCAGTTAGAATCAAGGACTGGAGGTAAATGTTTTATGAAAATAATTAACAGTGTATGGTTGTAAAATCTTGTCATGTGCTTTAGTGTGCTACTCAACAAACCTATAATTGACATACATATGCCAAATTGTAAATTCAGATATACACCAACAAAGGTTATTCAGAAAGACCTTTTAGGTAAAACCTGAATATGCATACGTGCACAGATGTATAGTGTTTCTCTACAAAGTGACTTTGTACACTATTGGCCTGGCATGTATAATACATTGTTTTTAGTCATTTTCATGATGCCTTCTTTTCTGTGAAATATGAAACATATGTTGGTTATATAATTAAATATATATATATATATATATATAATATAATTTAAATGGGCTTTAGAGAAAGAAATATCGTATCGCATATCCAATATCGCATTATTTAGCATGTTATCGCATATCTCATTTTTTTAAATATCGTGCAGCCCTAATCCAGAGCTCCATGTATTTGTGGTACATGGTGCGTACCATGATGTCTCATGATGTACCTACAGTGTCTCAGCCAAAGTTTGTCATCAAAGTGGTTCAGTATAATTACCTCCCAGAACTGTCTTACTCGACTGCATTCCCAAAGAACTGGCATCCTCCTCCCCAAATAAAAGGACCACGTTTATTGCAGTGTGTCTGCGCACTGTGAAGTAATGTATTATAAATAAACGTACAGTTGCTTCTCCTGGAAAAATTTCCATCTTACTTCCTGTTACTGTATTTGCAGCTAGTTTATCATGAAGTTATGACTGACTCGATGGATGGAAACGGTGCTTTCTATTTAAATTTTGCATACAAGTTTGGATGGAAACCTAGATAGTGTCTTGAGTTCAATACCTCTGTTAGCATACTGTATATAGCTGAATGCTGCCACCATCGATGAACTATGAGCTAGGCAGTCAAATTCAGTTAATTTCTCTGTCATTTCATTATGCACTACTTATTGATATTTGGACAAATTGCTTGTGTTTTCACCATTACAAGCAAAAGTCTTGTGTGTGTGTGCGTGCACGCGTGTGAGTTTTAAAGAATAGTAAAAACTGCAAGCACGTCTAGTACATTTATAAACGCATTTTCTATTTCGGTAGACGTGAAATACAGAGGCAGTCGTTAGTATGAAAAAGTTTTAAGAGACATATAGGCTGTGCGCATACTCTGCTGTATTAGGATGGGAAGATGTTTCATGCATCAATTTCCTAATCTTATTGCAAATTAGAAATGGTTGGTGAGATGATGATGATGTGCATGATGAGATTTATGTCGAAATTGTTCTTTTCCAGAAATCGCTTATTTCTGTAGTTCTCAAGAAGAATTGAGAAGTGTCCTAATGTGGACCATTTTCTTCTCCTGCCCTAAATAAAACTTTATGTATGTAATGCTGGGGTATTCCAGCTCCTGTGTATCTGGATGTCATTAGTATTGGCACAGGGGATTGAGAAGATTTGCTATCTCTATGAGGAGCTGTTGGAGGCTGCCTCTCGTGCGGTGGCACTGTAACTCTTGAGTAAATCTCTTACTCTTATTGATAAATTTTTGGTCTAATTATTGGCAGAATTCTTGTAGTGAAGCGGGTCTTGATTGAACACCGCTACCAAGAATGAACTAGACTGTAGAGTGGCTTGGGGAGCTACAGGAATAACATTCCCAAAAGCATTTCAAGCACAGGAAATATGTGCATGCAACATCTTACATTACAGTTATTTCAGTTTGAATGAATTTCAATAAATAAATAACTTTTTTTAATGAATACATTAAAATAATATATTTTAATTGACTGTCTACAAAGTCCATTGTATTACATTTTTATCAAAGATGATTCATTTTTATTCAAAGATGCATGCATGTTTGTTGCATAAACATAATTGTTACTGTATCCTCATTGAACACAACACACACACATACAACATGCACTGAAACCAAAGCAAGTGCTAAGTTCCCACAGGTACCAATAGAGACTAACAGGAAGGAATGCAGTTCCTCATTGCTGCCTAAACAAAAGGAAGCATACTGGTTATGGTATATTGCTCTATGAGCAATATTAGATCCCCTGCATCCTATATTTGATTCACTGGGTCATTGTGCCAACAGCAACAAATAAAAAGGAAGCACTTACCATTGAATGTTGTCACTATTGTTTGACTGATGTTATTTCCTAAAACAATTCTGGCAGTATGGCCTTATGGAAAGGATTATTGACATGAATGATACAAGAGAAGGTGCATGGGGGATATCGGCCCTCATCAATCAGAAACTCCACACAATGAGTGTTGACCCCGTTATTGTGGGAGTCTAATATAGTGGCCAGTCACACCATAACAATGGACACCTGTTTCCTCTGCAAAGGTCTGAAGCAAATTTGCTGTACAGGGCTGTTGGAAATATGATCAGAAAAATCTGCCTCGTGTGTAAATCAAATAAGAATCTATGTCTAAAGGATCCCATTAGACATACTATTAGGATGTTAGGTTTTACAGCTGGGCTTTGATTTTAGCAAAAGAAACATAAAATATGGAATATTTACATACATATCTATTTTTTATGTTTTTTCAATTATATGATAGATCTTATTTTGAAATTACTTTCTGTAGCTCATATAGTAGATCTTGGCACTAGCACACCAGAGTCACAGGTTCAGCTACCAGGGAACACGCATACGAATAAAAAGTACAGCTTGCACTGTATGTCACTTTGTACTAAAGTGTTTACCAGATGCGTAAATGTAAAAACACCATTGCATGATAATGTACTTTACAGTACTTAAAGTAGATTGTCACAGATTCTGATCGCAGTATGTGCAACTCATGTTTGTTTGCTTTATATAGGAAGTTTTCTGGGATTGTGTTTGTGTTGCCCAGATGAAATCATCCTCTCACATAAGAGGATGTGAACACATCCTTTTGCGTGTCAACAAGGTCACTTCCACATTTTCAGAGGTTGCACAACGAACAAAGAGTAACAGACATCTGACTGGCTTCTTGTCACTTGCTTTGTTTTGTTTATTATGCCAGTAATGAGACTATTGATGCAAAACTAAAGAGATAGATTTGCATAATGTTATCGACATGTTGGCATGCTGAACTTGCTGTGCATTCTCTGGCCTATACTAAACATTTATACACATTTGTTTATACATAACGTTTGTGACGTGTGAACTTTTTACATGGTCCCTTACCGACCATCTCTTCAATAATTATTTGGCTATATTTACCTCAATGACACAAAATACTTATCACTAGTATGCAAGGCTATAAATTCGTCACTGTGCCACTGACGTGTGTTCTTAGGATTCAGTTCCACATTTGGTTTAGTTTATATACAGCCACTTGGTGACATCATATGGAAATATAGACTTTTACTGTTATGCTGATGATATCAAAATTTTATTAACCACAACTTCTTGAGACTTTAAATGCGCCACTAACATGGTCTATGTTAGAATAAATGGTTAAACATATTACATTTATGAACACTGAATTACATTTAATGGCTCATAATTTAATGGTTAATTTATTTCCTCTTTATCTTGCTCATAAATCAGTGTAAGCACAATTGGTTAAACAGGGAGAACAATTTTATAATCTAATAAGAATATTTTTTCAACCAGGGGTTCCCAAACTTTTTTAATTCAGGACCCACCTAAACCGATATAATCTCGTGACCTATCAAAGTAATTAAATGAAAATACTGGGAAGAAAACATCTTTATTCTCGTTTAGTAGAGTTTAGTTTTTATTTTTCCTATTGTATGAATAAAGTATATAGTTAATTGCAAAACCAACACCACACTTAATGTAGAATATTAAACTATTGTAATTGCTTATCATTAATTGGACTTTTTTGTGCCATTCACTAGGCAGAGGACTAACGCAACAATATAAAAAACGCAAAGGCGATATCAGTGTGTATACTGGGTTTAACGACAATTTCTTAATGGTTGAATTTTCCCTATGGTTTTGGGGGTTTTATTTTGACATTTGGGAAGTTTTCAAGAGTCTCCCAAAACACAGATGCAGCAGCAGGTGTCAAATATGAGCCATATCAACAAAACCTACATGCAATACAAGTATAAAGACCTGAATAATTTAATATCCATTAACAAATAGGACTTTACAACTCTTAGTTGTAAGAAGCTTAGTATTTGTAACAAGCTAAGATTCTGTCTATATCTTTCACATCTGCACTTGATCATTTCAGCCAAACGTCAACCAGGAGCTGAGCTAGTAAAAAATGATGGCACATTTAAAAATAAATACATGACTCACTAAGATAAAAATTCCACCGTATGCAATTCTTTTCATTTAGGGAACTAGTCTATAAAAGAGAAATTCTTACATTTTAGTATAATGTGATAGCTTTACTTTTCTCACTTACTGTGAATCTTTTGGAACATTTTGTTTGCCTTAGAATAAGAAATAAATATTAAATGATATATCTTATGTATAGCTAAACATGGTCTACATAATTGTGTCTGTCCAGGTTAGTTGTGTTGCATATTCTCCATTATTCTCCATTCTCACAGTTTCACATTTGGCTGTCCCCAACTAACTTAATATTTACTGCCAGATGATGGCATGCTTTTAGGGGTTAAATGTTATCAGGAAGAAAAACAGTTGTGCAATCCCCTTTATTCCCCCTAAACCTAATAGTTCTTTTGAAATTCACTGACACCAGGTAGGGTATTTTCCTAAACCTTAATATCATTGATATACATGCAAAGGATGCTCTATGTTTACTTCCCTAAAAGAAGAAGAGACCTTTATTCATAAAGAGCGTGTGCATGTGTTTGTCAATGCAGAAATCATTACCAGGAATGAAAGACATTTTATTACAACATACTGCTATATCATTTAGGTTACATAACATGTGCAGTTTATATTTTAACTGATCTGATTTAATTTCTTGTACTGTATTAATAAAATAAGCTGTTTCTTGATGAATATTGTCTAAAGCTCATCCTTTTGTTGATGAATTTGGAGTATTGTAAATGAGTGGCTGCCTACTCAACTATAGTAATTTGCATAATACATATAAGCTCCATATAAGGGATTTCCACAAGGAAATACTTGTTCAAGGAAACACTGCTAATGATAATGAGAGGGACGTTTTGCTGTCAAACGTGTTCAATATTTCATATTTCCTAATTTTTCAGGGTGGGTACATGGTGTTTGTGTTCCTGTTTGTCTATATAGGAACCAAATATCCCCTCAATCATAGACAAGTACAGTATAAAAGTCACTATGGAAAGTCCCCATAACACATACATGTATGTGACTTTGGTTAACTTGTTATATATAATATAATCAAATGAATGTTTATATTATGTAATAAATTAACATAATACAACACAATACAATACATGTGATTATAGCTATAGATTATAATTTTGTTAAGATTATTAAAGTTTTAGTATGAAAGTCTGAATCACTAGTCTGTGAAAACGTACATAGATTTTGCACATTTGTGATTGAGACCCTGTGTGTACTGTGACATTTTACTTTAAAGGGGTCATATGATGGTTCTAAGAGAACATTGTTTTGAACATTGTATTTGGTTTAATGCAATGTGGTTACGTGGTTTTAGGGTTTAAAAGTCATTATTTTACACATACCAGAGATTATTGTTGCTCCTCGAAGCCCTGCCTTTCTGAAACACGTAGATTTTTACAAAGCTCATCATTCTAAAAAGCGCGGTGTGCTCTGATTGGCCAGCGATTCAGCGCACTGTGATGTGCGATGAGTGTGTGACGGAAATGATACGCCCCAACCATATTTGAAAAATACAGCATCTTTACAACATGGCGGCCCCCAGCGGCAATAATACTAGAGTAAGAATAAAGGCGGATAGGAAACTTTTGCCCCCAAATTTTTGTTTAAACGAGCCGTTTTAGGAAGGTCTGGCTGAGTTTTAACGTTTACAAAGAATATCTCTTTGGGTTTGAGACTTTGAGCTTTGTAACTCTGCAGATCTTATACATGCACAAACAGCTACATAACACACTAAAGAGAAGGGAAAACAAGAAATCGCATCATATGACCCCTTTACAAAGGCAGAGTTTACAGATTAGTGTTTATGCTATTTTATAGGTGCAATCAAAATGCAGCACACCTCGTGCACAGAGGACCGGATCCAGCATGCATTGGAAAGATGCCTGGATGGACTCCTGCCATCAGAAAGCCTATCACAGTCCTGGAATGGTAAGGTTGCCCCACTGATGAACCTCACATAGGCTAATAGGTCCATTCCTTGTTTTATTTGCTTATCCATTCTGTCATTTTACCTCTTCGACTTTTTACTTGAGATCACCCATGAATCACTACTGACATGTTTTAACAATCAGTACAGAATCAGTTATGGAGCTTTTATTAAAAAATGAATTTAAAAAAAAAAAAAAAACTGGATTCTGTAATAAAAAAGCCATTAGGTATAAAACCATTGCATTAAAAAACAAAGAGTTGAGATCAGATGTAATGTACTGAAATTTAATTATCTGTTCTTTTCTTGATATGTGTGTTGTCTGATTTACTGTTGATTTTTATCTCTGGTATGTGCAGTGTTTACATGTGTAGCACTGAAAACGGCACATATCATTTACACCTGAGGAATAAGCCATGCACCCTTGTTCTAGTTTTGAAATTAGGGTTCTCATACATGCATTTATATCGGTGTACATTGGTGTGTACAGCTGGATGGTGTATGAACCGCTGGAGTTTAGAGGAACTGGTTAAGAGAGACCCAGAGAATTTTCTCATTCTGCTGCAACAAATTCTCAGAAAAGCCAGAGATGTAAGTACTCACGTAGACTCTGAAAAACAACTAAAATATTCAAAACATTCAGCAAAAGTTCATTTGAATTGATTTAGTTACGTAAAGGCTATGATGTTATGTTTTTATGTTTTATTTAGGTACAGCAGGAGTGTCAATACCAGCTTGTGGTACCCTTGGCTCTGATGTTTGAGTCCACTCTCCTGCAGGTAAAGTCATAAGCACTGGGCTGTGTAATTTAAGAAAAGGCCTCAGAAATGTATCTCATGAATTACAAATACATGTGAGATGCGTATTCCTTTAGGAAAATCAGTAATCGCTAAACTATTTTCTATTTTAGATATGAAAAAAAAGTTTGTTTGTGTTTTATTTATGATAATTTATGAGAGCAGATGTGTGACACAACCAACTCCATAAACCTCCAATGTTTGATTAGGTTTTGCACAGAAACTTGTCAATACTAACTTGTATTGACTTATAGTAAGAAATTCCAAAAAAGTATATTTGTGACCATGTCTGTGAAAACCAGGTCTAAACATCTAAATCTGAGAAAACAAGCTTTAAAGTTTGACTTCACCTAATAATTTCACTATGATTTAAATCTTACTCAGACAGTATTAAAGATATTAATGTTATTTTTCACAGAATGTTCTTTACATTCAAAAATAACTTTGGTTGGGTTTTATTAGGCAGGTCACATTTTTAAACTTTTCAAAATTGAAGTGATCTCAGATATTTAGACACCTTTGTATAAAGATAGTTGCATAGTTTATGAGGGAGTACATTTGTGTTTGAAATAGAAGCTAGATGAATCAATTTGTACTTTCTAAGGATGTACAGTAATTAGCTTTGCTGATTTGTCTTTGCTGGTTTGTAATGATTTTTATTAAAATATTTTCTTTTCCAGATTCCTTATTGTCCATCGGATGGAGTGATTCTGAAAGAAGCTTGTGAAGTGTTCCATGGCTTTTTACAATGGCCTGAACCATACTGCAGTGTGTGTCGTAACCTGCTTTCTGTCCTGCATCAAGAGCTTAGAGCTCCAGGTAGTCACTCCTGCATGATATCTCCATCTATTACTATGACTTTGCAGATCCTAGAGACAAAAGATTTATGGTGTGTTCACATTTGTATTTTGGTTCTCTTGGGTCTTTTGGTCCGTACCAAAAAGAAAAACATTTGGTGCTGTTTCACTGATTAACACTGGCATTTTAACACCAACCTGAAGATAAGGAACCCATAAAGATAAGGTGACAATCTGATGTGTTAGCTTTTATGATGTATATTATGCAATGGAACTGAGAAAAAAATTAAAACATGTATCTGTTGCATGTCCAAAAAAAAGATTTGCAGTCAGGAAACAGCGGTTTCAACGATTAAAATTACAGATTAAATTTACTTTCTCATGCACTCCTCTTTCTAGTAAAAAAATCGTGTGGGTATTAGGGTTACATCTTTTGACATCACATCCTGTTTTTAGTCGTTTGTGGTTTTTAGTTGTGTGTGGTGTCCAAATTGAATTAAAACTCACTTTCAAGTTTGTTTGGGGGAAGACCAAGACGTTCACTAGTTCTTGCACTAGTTCTCACTATACTTTTCTTTGTCAAGAAACATGAGGCAGATACAGATATGTCGGGAAAAGCAGCAGGCTAATGATAAAGTGATAACAGAAAAAAATGAGCAGAGCTTATTAAATAATTTTAGTTGTGTTCCAATGCTCAGCCTGACTTTGTCTGACTAGATCAATCATTCCCCCTGTCGATCGTATAAGAAAACATTTGATTCTAAAACGAAATGATTTAAAAGCTAGCAAACTCTCACTGAGGGTAAGGGGGTATGTCTAGTTTTCATGGTTTGTCATCTGACCACCATTATATATCTGACTGTCACGGATTTGCCAGGCTTCAACAAGACCCAGTAACCTTTTACAGATCTGCCAAGCCCCACATTAGCCAATCACAACGCACTGAGTCAAAAGATGACCAAACACATGGCCAATCCGGCACCCTTCTTTCTCTACTCTGGGGTTTGCTATGTGCTCACCACACAAAACTTTATCAAGACTTTATTCCTTAAAACCAGCTGATAGATTTACGAAGATGAATCTATGCAAAAAAAAATCATCTCTGACAGGAGAAAAAACCCTTTGCCCTTGAATATTTCATTACATTTCTAACTTCTTTTGACCATTCAAACATGACATCTTTATCCTGAACTTTACAATCCTTTAAAACATTTTCTTCTGTAGTTTTCTCAGTTCTCTTTCTGCCTTTCTTAACATCCGCTCTCAATGATGTCGATGAGTTTTGCCTTTGCTACTTCATGTTTATCAGTATCTATTTCTGTATCAGTGTCTAATTCTATATTAGCGTTGCAAAACATAAGAATTTCCAGTTCTCTAACAGGATATGTTTGCTTCTTTCTTAGCCCTTTGTTTTTTTTCTATTTCAGCTTACTCTTTTTATAGCGTGTTCAACTCCTCACATCTGTGTTGTAAACTTTTCAACTTTTCAGTCATAACATCTATTATTTTAAGTCTTCAGATTTTAACAGATATTAAATCTTCATACCTATCTTGTAATGCCCCAGCTTACCTTCTGTTCCTCATTAGTATAGTACACAGAGATGAAAAGTTGGTTTTCCCCGATGAGGAGGTTTGCTTTCTGGGGCAGTTGTGGCCTAATTGTTAGGTTCAAATATTGTATACGTAAATATGTATTTTTAAACACATACAGTGTTTTCCATAAAATGAGTTCATTAAACCAAGCAAAGAGAGTGGCCAAATACTGCTGAACAACATGGTCTCGTGATGTTGTTAAAAACCTTGAAATAGAGACGATTGAGACCATATCCCAACGTAAGATTTAGCAACAGTACTTACAGTAGTGTTAAATAGACTAATAGGTAAAATGAAATATATATAAATAAATACAACAGAGATGTGTGTCTATGTTCTCGAGTGATAATTTATCTCAGATAATACACAAACACAAAGGTTGCTTTAAAGAAAGATCTATTATGCATATTATATAATTGTATGTGTATATAAAACTTTCATCATATTTAATTATATTTTTTCTAAAGACCACATTACTGATTCATAGTGCTAATTTGTATTTAGAGAGTTACATACTGCCTCTCGTTGGCTTTAGGAAAAACTGCATACTGATATTTTCTGTCATACATGTTATAGTTCTTTATTTGTTTTAAGAACATTGACAGTTCCTTAAATATTACAGAACATGCACCAGTAATCTGAACTGATATTTTAAATAATGTTAAAATCTGACAAAATACTGTTTTCTTGTCTGTGGGTGAATGTGTGCTTTTGCCTGTATTAGGAATTTTGTATCACCGACTGGTGAGAGAGGAACAAGGCCTCAATGACTGCTGTCAGCGTTCTAAGATCATGTGAGTTTGTTTCCACAGAAGCAAAGTTATTTTGTAAAGGAAATTATGTTGAATTGTTGCGTAACCCATTTATTTGAACTTTATAGGTCTAGTTTATCATGTTATTATGGCACTAGCCACATTATATATGTACCATGTTTTGTAGATATTCATTACAGTACATCAATATAAGAATGTCTAATAATGGTGATCGTTCAGTTTTTGGTAAATTGGCCATTTAAAGGTGTGATTACATGAGGAATCAAATTTCCCTTGGGCTTTTGACATACAAGAGGTCCTGGTATCAATAATACATCCTGGAAGTTTCAAGAATATTATAATTAATGAATTTATTGACCACTAATGACCAAAAATCGCAGTTCTTTCTCTGTAACTCAGTGTACTGCCACGTAAGCCTGCGGCTGCTTAAGTCACACAATATTTGTAGCGTGCAAAAAGAGCCCTGCGTATATCAGTCCCTCCAGAAAAACGCAGATTTTTTTTGTGATTGTTGTCCTTGATTATGCGGCACGTTTTCTTAAAAAATGCGATGGAATATGCAGGATATTTTTGCAGGTTTATGCGATGAAATTGCGGGAACTTGCAAAAACTGCGGTTTGATGAGAGAAAAAAAGGTGATTCCCCCAACACCCTATTAATTCTCACTAGGCTACTACCTTAATGTAAAGAGTCATTTCTTATTACTTCCTATGATAAGCAAGCATACTCAATCACAGAATATTTTAGTTCTCATTCTGTTTTAATATCATTTGTAAAATGTATATAATTAATATGAATAATTTGCCCCCACTGTCATGTAACACACCGGGAAACTGCTTCTTTTGCTCTTATTTTTGTTAGCAAAAGAGAATGATTTCACGGCGGGGTTTGCAGATGACGTTCACGTTGCGTAATTACGTCACTTCATAAGGTTCCCATGGGAATAGGGTGAAAATAATGGCGCTTTATTTGTGTGAAGTAAACGCAACATTTTTAAATTTTCTGCTAAGATATATGTGACTTTTTTGCAACGAAAATACAGGGATTATGAAATCATGCTAGCCCCGCATATTTTGCTTGCTGAAATCGGCAATTTATGCGGCGAAAGTGCGGTGTATTTGAAAAAATGCGACACCCCCACCCCCCCCCCCGCATGAATATGCGGACTTTGGCTGATTATGCATTAAATCAGGTGATCACATAATCACGTTTTTCTGGAGGGACTGGTATATGGGCAGCAACTATATATAATATGATATATTTGATCAATGACACAGACCACATCAGAAATCATTTGAAGATTACAGATAAGTGTATTGCAAATGTTGGTATTGGTTTGTTTTGCAAGAAAATGGTTTTCTACATTCACATGATGTTATAGAGTGTAGACAAAACGCTTAAAATTGATTGCAGATTTCTAAAGATCTCTCTTGGAAAACAGCCTTAAATTTTTTACATGAAATATATACATAAATACATGCCACACTACAGCAATGTTTTCTGATGTTTTTCTCCTTTGCAGTACGGTGTTTTTGGTAAACCCAGCTGAAGTGCCTGCTGAGTTCCTGTCTGTGGCAGAACAGCTCACTGGGGCAGAGGTCTCAGAGAGAGACAGTAGCATTACACTCATTAAACACAGCTACCAGTCAGTGCTTGGAACCAAATACCCACTACAGGCTATCAGCAAAGCGCTACAGGTACACCATATATCCCAATAAGACCAATGGCAAACACCAACAATTTTTCAAACACCAAGCATTTAATGTTATGCCAATAACATAAGCTTATTATTTACATATATGTGACATATTTCATTAATATATGTGCAGTAATCTTCAAATGATTTATGAAACATGATTTCGTATATTTTTTTACACATACAATCTTTAAATACAGGTTACCGACACATGTGCATACTGTACAAAGGTCCAGTGCAATGCATATTTCATGTCAGTTTCAAGGCAGTGAAAGAGCACTGTCGGGCCACAAATCTTGCCAAACAATTGGCCTGCTTTCGGCCGTTTAATGGCAGCTTTAGTAGCTACAGAGAGGCACCGCTGGCTCATTCTTTCTGGCATTGTAGCTGGACAACAAGGTTGAGCCTCAGGGCCTGCGCTGCGGTGCATATGCCTCTAAGCAATATATGTTTGGAATAATGTTTTGCTATAGCAAGATGAATAACAGTTGTGACCATCACCTATTTGAGAACAAGCACCAAGGCACTGACTGATGCACTGGAGCACAACAGTGTTCAATCAGGCTTCTTAAGCACATTCTTAAATACAGTTCTGTATGTGTTTACCAAACATTTGTAATAGATTTGTAGCATATTATAGCAGCATGTATCATCCTATGTGAAAGGTCTAAAAAATAATCCATTAATATGGCAAATCAGATTGTCCTCATGCTTCAGTCTGATTTACAGTGCAGGAGTGATTTCTTTTAAATGTAACTTTAATGCATTAGAGCACTTGTACGAAAATAAGCAGTCTATGTGGATGCTTAAAATTCAAGTGGCTCTGCTGTAGATTTCATGTTTCATTCCATATGGCTTTAATAGTAGATTACAACTTTGTACACATCTATGCACTAAATATGAAAAAAATGAGCTTTTAACTCATTGCCGCAATATCACGCCCAAACGTTCAAAGGGGTGTGCCTTGGTAAACCTATGTATGGACCCAAAAAACTGCAGAGCTTGACACTAGTTTAAGCATTTTATTTTAAAAACAAATGGCAACTAAGCGGCCCGGTGTCACTGATGTACTTTACACCATTTAAAAATACACATGGTACTCATGACATTTGGTAGTTCTAATTCTTTTTATTTTTTATTTTTAACAGCTAAATTTAATCACGCACTTAAAGGTCCTAAAGCGCTTAAACCCTGATAGTTGTTATAACTGCCTACATTATACCCTCTATGAACTGCATATGTAAATATTTTCTTGCTCTTTTGTTTACATTACATTCATGCGCTAACCTGATAACTGTCACTGCACATATTGAGTATACACATGAAAATGTGCTCTTTTAGATTTTTTTATTAATATAGTAAATTTTATGTATTTTTTAAAATATCATTACCATTTATCATAATAAGTTTATGATTATTGTTATGGAAATTAGTCAAATATTTATTCTTGAGTCTTAGACCTTTCCATCATATATAGTTGAAATATATGACTATGCTTGTTCCTTTTCAGGTCCTTAGTGATGAAGAGTTGGCACAGATCCTTTCCTTGGTGAGTGACCTTCTAGAGTCTGCGGCAGCTATACCAGATATAGCTAAAGCTCGAGAACATATCAAAGGAGGTCTAGAAGCACTGCGACAAAAACTTGATATCTCAGCGTCCAGCAGCAAGATGTCAAATGGTACACTTGTCTCACTTTCTTATAAAAGATGGCCAGATGTCCACTAAGTGTGTTTTGACTGCTTAGTAAACGCCAGGGTTTTGGAAAACCTGGAAATACAGTATCAGGGAAAATTCTTATTTTTCTAGTCTACTTTGTGTATGATATTTTTAGAAAGCCTTAGCCAAATCGATAAGTGCCCTAACTGTACGAAACTAAGATTGCTATAAGAAAAAAAGGGGGATCTATTTTGCTTGTGTTCTGTTAGATATGGTCAGTAATGCAAACAAATGCAACAGAAATCATTTTTACCAGAATATATAAAATGATTTACACAAAGTATTTACAACAAGGATAAAAAAACATACAAGGAAGACAATCGCAAAATAACAATGTCCATGATAACTGTGCATGAGGTTTGATTACGGCTTGTCCAACATACTGTAGATAAAATTAACAAGTTTGGTAAATGGGTGCAGTTCTTATACGTTGACCGAAAATTAATGACCAATTTTCGTAAGGGATGGTATGTGATGTGTTGAGTTTGAAATATGTTGTTTATTAATAATAAGTTTGTGTCACTAGGGGTGCTTCAGACACTCAACCTTCCAGCAGCCAAGTGCTATACCTTCCACTGGGAGCAGGATAATTTTGGTAAGACACTAAATCTAGCCCAGGCACACTTTCTCAGTCCTGAGCTTATTCAGAGTTTTGTTTGGCTAAACAGCAAAAGACTTCCAGAGAGATGTTCGATTACTTTGGTTTAGTTTGAAAAAGTACTGTGGGTATAATTAATTATAATTAGCATTACCTTCAGCTAATAATGAGTTATCTTTCTCTTGCTAGATGTTCTAAAGAACCTTTTAGATATGGAGACTGAGTTGACCTTATCTCAGATGTCTGAAGGCATGGCGGAGGATGATGATGTGAATGTTCCTGATGATGAAAATGTGGAACCTGATGAAGATGCAGACTTAGAGGAGATGGAGGAGTTTATATCAAATGGTTTCCTTAATAACAGAGCTTCAACCTTCTCCACAGTCTCCTCCCTGTCCACTGCTTCCAAAGACTCCATGTTCTCCACACTGTCAGTTGCTTCCTCTGAATGTTCTCCACTCTCAACACTTTCATATTCATCGCAGGCTTCAGGCACAGACAGTGATTTCTGTGAGGATGTAGAGGAGGACTGTCTTAGCATAGCATCTGCCACCAAGGCCAAAACCAGCGCACGACTTTCCCAACGTCTCTCACGGCTCTTCAAACCACGCAGCAACTCTCTCTACCGAGCTAAGAGCCTGGGCAGCCCAGATGCTAAAGTGTTTGTGACAGCTGTCCGCTCAAAGAGATCTAATTCTCTACCGCAGCAAGTGCACCGGGAGAGTTCTGATCTGGGACTCCCAGTGGGCCCGCTCTCACAGCTGCAGTACATTTGCTACAGGAGAAGACCAATTCTGAGTAGTGATGATGAGGAAGGCCCTGCAGGGACCACAGTACTCAGAGTGGTGGTGTTTGGGGCAGATCATATGGCAGGGAAGGTGGCTCGTGCGTACAGCAATCTGAGAACGAGAGAAAGAGACAGCCCTCTCCTTACCAAAGTATTCAGAATGAAGTTTTTCTTGGTGCCTGTGACGAGAGATGTATCAGCAGTCAACTCCTGCAGGAGCCCTGGTTCTACACTGCAACTCTCTGAGAGTCCACTGAAACCAGCCTCCAGCACTGTGAGTGAAATCAAGTCATTTTAACACATTTGTTCACATTACATAATTACGCATAATTCAAGTTCCAACTCCAATCAGTATGTTGTGTTGTTCTGTAATGGATATATTCAGGGTTTGATTTCCCCGCCAAATGCCAAATGTGGTGGTGAAATAAACTAGCCAATTTGGCTGTTCTTTTATGAATTAATTCACTAGCCAATTTGGCGGGTAAAGCAAATTGAACAAATAGCTCATGAGTCATCATGGTATACTAAATACAACATTATTGCACAGCATTTGCGCATATCTGGCTTATTTAAGCACACTACGCAACAAAAGATTGCGTGTTACACTCGATACAAGACTCGGACACAATAATGCTGCATTCCCAACTGGGATTTAGGATATTCCTCAACCCAAAACACGGAAGTAAATGTATGAAACGGACGTTTACTTCCTCGAAGTTGGACATTTGACGTTTGAACTGGGGGCATATCGATCAACCCTGACATCTTGTGAAAACGTAAAATGTAACTTTTTTAACGTATTTTACTGCACGAAGGGCATGAGCAAAGTCTCATCTAAAAGTTGTATTAATGTATATTGTTTTGGCGCTCTAACGTGCGGTGACGTGTGATTGACTGGAAGACATTAAAGTTGGAGGTAGGACAACATATCCGAAATGCGAGTTGTCTGGAATATTGTGGAGATACTTAGCCGGGGTAACTAAACCTCAGCGTAAAAAGGAATGTCGCCCCAAAAATGTTTGATTCGATGAGTTGTTTGATGCTTATTGTACTGTTTTGACTTGCTTGCCTAAAAGACATTTTTGGTGAAAAGGACAAGGATGAAAGAGGAAAGGAGGAGATGGCAGGATGACAGAATTTTGTTTAAATGATATGAAATAAATAATAAAATACGTAATATATGTTTATAAATAAAGATGTGGCATAGTTCTGGTTGTTTTCTTTCTTTCTTTTCATTTTTTGGCTAGTAGAAGTTCTGACTGGCCAGTAACTTGTTTAAATTTAGTCCAAATTGGCTGTTAACTGGATATATTCAATATATATTTACCTAAGAAACATGAGATATTAACATTTGTCTTATTTTGAAAGAATGGTTCTTGCATTGAATTTGAGTCTGAATGTTTTCTAGTCAGTTTTTTAAAAAAAAGTGTGAATTTGAAAAAGACAAGATCCACTGGAATTGAGGAAAAATTTTGAAACATTCTCCATAATGATTTTTTCACCATTTTGATAAAAAAAACTCCTATTAGAGGGGTTGTCTGATTTTCAAGAAAAATTCAGATTCAAAATGTATGATATCAAGCTGATTGTGAGCCTTAACTCTTTGGCGAATTGAAACAAAGCTTGGTGTCATTGTAGTCTCACAGTAACAATAGTGATAGTGCCATCTATTGTTCCAAGGAACTAAAGGAATTAAATCATAGTAGTAATACTAGTTCTTGGCAAAACATGGCAAAACTTAGGATGCCTTTTTGTGCTTGACCCTGATAACAGTTATATTAAGGGGTCATGGGAGCCTCACATCTATAAAGACATTTTGTCTCAAACACAGGCAATGATTCTTCGCCTCCAGATATCTGGAGGTCTAGAGATTATGGGTCTGGCCCCTAAGACTCACCAGGTCATAGATTTGGGTCTTTCAATTGAGGTTCACTGCCTTGTTCTGGTGTTCTTCTTACAGGACTTACACTGCTACCCTCAAGGTTTTCGTGGTGGCCATTTCTGTTAGCCACAAACCTATCTATCAAAGGGGCATCTGTAGGGAGACACCCCCTTATCTTGTTTTCTGCTTGGGCTAAGGCCTATAACTGCACACAAAGTCCTTCATGCCACCTCACTGTTGTTCTGAAGGGTTTTTGGAGAGCTTCACTTGAGCACTAATGGTCAGCTTTTGACAAGTTTCTGACTCTTCAAGCAGTGTTTCTGCTATTCATAACCTTTTCAAAAGAGTAGGGGATTTGCCAGCTCTTTTGACAGCCTCCCACTACTTCGATTTTGCCTCAGGAATGGTTAAAGCCATTCTGCACACTTGTCCTAAAATGTACCTAGCGTTCCTTATATGGCTGCACATCAAGTTATATACAAGCTTTCTAGCCCTGTGGGTAAACTTACTCTAGGTGCACTATAGCAATACAGTTATATAGTGGCAAATGTAGCTATCATTAGTTTACTGTAATTAACATAAAAGTTTATGATTTTTTAAAAATCATAAAAAAATTCTAAAATATTCTGAAAAATGTATAGATATTTCATTCCTTGATAGTGTCTACATTTAGATGTCAGGTGTTGATACAGCAATATTAATGTTATTTTGTAATCCTATCAATTAGATTGTGAACGGGATGGAGGATAGCACTAATGATATAGCTAATCTTCTGGGAATGCTGGATCCTTGGTATGAGCGTAACATTCTAAATCTGCTGGAGCTGCCTGTTAATGTGGTGTGCCAGGTGAAACTTCTGCATACACACACATCCACAAAGAAAAATAGATTTCAAAACCAGTGTTCTGTAAGTTACTTCAAAAAAGTAAAAATGTTCTAAAAAAAATTACATTACTTATAAATAATACATTTTAATGCTGTATTAAGCTTAAAGGGATAGTTCACCCAAAATTAAAAATTATGTTATAATTTTTTCACCTTTATGTCATTCAAACCCTGTGTATGATTCTTTCTTTTGTGGAACGACACCAACACCCATTGACTTCCATTGACTTCCATTGTATCTTGTGTCCATTCTATGAAAGTGAATGGGTGCCAGTGATAAAATAATTTTTTTTTTTTGGGTGAACTATCCCTTTAAGCACATGGCCAATAATAAAACTCTGTTTCAGTCTATTTTAAATACAGTATTGGTTTTTTACAGGTTGGAATATATATAGTAGTAACTTTGATTCAATTACCTAAAAATGAAAAGTAATTCCTTAACTTTTCTTTTCAGGGGATAATAATTATTGAATAAATTAAGTTTATCTTATTCGCACAAACTGAAAATACACTTATTCAAATAACCTGTAGGAAAAACAAACAACAGTAAATCTTTTAATTATATGAGGATAGCAGTTTATTTGTCAGTGCATGTCTGCAAACATACGCACACAGACAAGACTACATCTCATAAAACCTGTCTTGTATAAAAGGAACTTGTCAAACATTGTCTGTCTTAACAGCAAACATCAAAGATCGAGCTAGACTCTGAGGGCATTTGCGAGGAGTGTTTACCAATCTTTGCCGATCTGTTGCTCTATTACTGCCGCCATGCATCCCGCCCCGCCCTCATTCAGCTCTACCAAGCAGAGGTAAATAAAAATATCTTTCTTCTTTAATCTTTAACAATTTTGAAATTATATCTAAAAGGTTTAAATTACAAATTGTCTGTTTATTAAAACATCTGAAATATATATCATACATATAATCAGATAGAACGCCAAGCTAAATGTTTATCTGAATTGAATAATATCAAGTAATAATTAAAAATGACCTCATATGAACAACACATGATGTATTATACTGTGTCACATCATCGCATTGTCAGTATCTTTAAGACATACTGTGCATATTTATTAAGATTTACTAAAATATATGAAAAAGAAGCCATTTCTTTAACAGAAAATTTCTTGTTTTATTGAACTTATTAAAATAAAGCTGAGCTTGATCAACCAGAAATTGCTTGACGAAATAACCAATACATTTTTTATTAAAAGATCATACCTGGCTGGTATTTTCAGCCTATACATTGAAACAAACAAGCACATGCATAACAGGGACACAAACGTCCTATAATGTCCTGTAAATTATTTGTTACATGACTCCCTGATTTCATTACCCTTTACTGGACTGGTTTGTAACCTCTCTGTTACATCTCCGATCGTGTAAACTAATGATTGTAAAAACATTTGTTAATCTTTTTGTTGTGACTAAATATTGAATTCTTGCTTTTGGCTGTAGTTGACACTAGCTGGAGGAGAAAGAAGGACTGAAGTGTTTGTTCACTCTTTGGAATTGGGCCACACAGCTGGTACAAGAGCCATCAAGGCCATGGGTGAGTCTGTTCACACTGGAGTGTTTCAGTTTCGTCTCTGTAAATGTCTTATTTCATGAGATGACACTTACTCAGTTTTTTTCTGTACAAATCTACATTTTGCATTGGCTACTTCACCCACTCTCTCTGTAGTTGGCTGTTGTTTGAATACTAGCTGACTGTTTAACCTATTAAATCAATTATAGAATAAAACACATGAAGATTAATGTTTTTTAAAGTGTGTAAACTCCTATCTGAGTTGTCACATATATTACAATTTTGTTAATATCTACTCAAATAGATATTCATCAACTGTTAAAAGAATATGTGTTTAAACAATGTCTAAACAAAGTCATTTTCAACCATCCAGATGTCAAATGGCAAGTTAGAAAAATTGATTGATTTTACCTGGTGCTGGTTTAGTGTGCATTTTAAATATGTGAATGGTAATCTTCTTATACATTATATATTACAATTTATTTATTATTAATTATTACTAATTATTACTTACTATTAAATATTACAAATAATTTATTAAAATTTTGTTAATATCTACTCAAATAGATATGCTGGTTTAGTGTGCATTTTAAATATGTGACCCTGTCTGTGAAAACCCAGCTAAAGTCGTTTTTGTGTGATTTACTGTTTTCTACATAAAATCATCCTACATAATGTAAAGAACATTTTGTGAAAATATAAGCTTGATATCTTTAATATTGACTGAGTAATGACATGTCAAAGATTGAAATCATAGTGAAATTAATAGGTGAAATCAAACTTTCAAAATCTCAGAATTAAATTTTTAGACTTTAGCTTGGTTTTCACAGACAGGGTCACATATGTGAACGGTAATGTTTTATATATTACAATTTATTTATGACTAATCATTACTTATTATTAAATATTACAAATTATTTCTTACAATTTTGTTAATATATATCCAAATAGATATTCATCAACTGTTAAAATAATATGTGTTTAAACAATGTCTAAACAAAGTTATTTTGAACCATCCAGATGTCAAATTAAAAGTTAGAAAAATGTATTGATTTTACACCTGGTGGTTTAGTGTGCATATGTGAACGGTAAAAATAAGAATTGAGTTCACTCTTGTCTACTACGACTACTACTAAAAATGACAACTAAAATGTCATGTTCTGACATCCTAGTGCCTTTTGGTGAGTCATTAATACAGATATCTAGGTTAGTCTTATAAGTGATTGTAAACAGATCTGTCCACACTAAATCTGTTATTAGTTCTTGTTGTGCAAATGCAGACACACTTGAATCAGTGGATCATCGCTTTCTCCGATGCCAAATTCAAAGTTATTGTGGAGGAACAGAAGCAGAGTTGTTCTAACTGTTCATGTTTTTCAGGTGCTGCAAGTAAAAGATTTGGCATCGATGGAGATCAAGAGGCTGTTCCTTTGTCATTGGAAGTCACTTACAACAGAGTATGAAAAATGTTAAAAACATTTCTAAATGTAAAACACAAACACTTTAATCCAGTGCAACTTACAGTGCAGCCACACTTTTTGGGCAGTTTCCCAGACAGGGTTTAAGATTATTTCCAGGCTAAAGTGCTAAAAAACTGCATGCACTGAAGTGCCATCATAAAGACAGAACTAAGACATACTGTAGTCCTGCCTTAATCTCAGCCCTGTCTGCAAAACTGCCCTTCATCAGCTCTAGTAGTTGAGCTGCAGGAAATACGGCACATCAATATCACCACTATTTTGTTCTTATTCCTTTTTTTCTGTTTTTAAAAACAGGTACATGTCAGTGGCAGAAGTCAGAAGACGAGAGAAGAAAAATCCTGCACCTCTATCAACCTGCTGAAAGCCTGCAAGACTCCTGAGGAACTAAGTAATAACAATAAAACACTTCAATCTTAAACACTTGCCCTACAAAATAAATGTCTACGATTTTATTTCCAGCTAATTTTTTCACTATTTTGAACTTTAAAAAAATCATATTTTTTAACTACTCCTAGGAACTTTGCATGTATATTCTGAAGACTGTCTTCACTTTCAATGAAATCTGTGGGTGTGGCCCACAGCATTACAAATACTACCTCTTTTTCCCTTTTCTTTAGATGCGAAAATGGAGTGTCTTAATTTGACAATGACAGAAGTGCTAAAGAGACAAAACTCTAAATCAAAGAAAGGCTACAATCAGGTGAGCAGGAAGGAAGCCGGAAGAGAAAATGAGCTGTGGTTTAAAAAGCCAGCTACAAATTTAACACAAACACCTACATTTACATTCACATGTGGTTTCTGCAGAAACTTGTGGCAGTCGACAAACAATAACATTTCTTTCCAAAATCCAACATTTTGCTTTTTATATACAGTGTCTCTTTACCAGTTTATACAACATGGCTCATATTTTCACACCTTTGTCTTTAATAGTGTTCAATCTTTGGTTCGGTTACACCACACGCTGACTTCATATCAGATTATTTCGCAATTTTTGGAAATTGAATTTTCTGTGTATTACAAATATTTTATATTTAAGTTAATTAGATAAATAAAAGAGAGAATTTTGCTACTATTGTTTTCTAATGTTTTTACGTGTATCTTTTAGCAACTTACCACCATACGGGTAAAGGTTGATAAAGTTCAGGTTAGTGGAACTTACAACACCACCTTTGCAGTTTGTCTGGACCAGGATGAGAAAAAAATTGTACAAAGTGTGATCAGGTACATAGTTTCCTTTACTAATTAAGTTGGCTATTAATACAAAATGACATGATTTACATTCAACTGTCTGTCAAACTACTCCTTCAAACATTCAGTTTTCTATCCGCAGGTGTGAAGTATCAGTTTGTTATAAGCCAGATAGTTCTGCTGACTGGACAAGAAGAAAGACGTGCTCATCTCAGATCCAGCCTCTGCACCCAACCTTCTGCTCTCTCCTTTGCCTCCCTGTTGCAACTTTTAGTGGACCTCAGCCTTAGACTAAACCTTAAGCTTTCCACTACTTTGTATTAGTGTAACTTAGGACAGTTGGAGCCCTGTTCTAAATGATATTTTCTGAATACAATGCTATGGAGAACCTAAAAATCTGCCCTAACGTATGTGGAAATATTTGTGCATTTATGCACCAAAAAATCTGACTCGATTTGGTACTTTATATTGGATGTTCTGACTTTGGAACACAACTTTCGGAACAAAGACCTGCCTTGGCTCATACAATAGATCTTGTCTTTGTTAATACAGGGATTCTCAAATTCAGTCCTACCTCCCAGAATGTTTTAGAAGAAAACATAACACATCAGCTTGTCCCCTTTTAAAATGTTTAAGATGTCTCTCTAAATAAACCATATCAAACATCACATTCTCATCAGCTTTCCAGTTTGGTAAATAGGAAAACATCTAAAACATCCTGGGAGGGCAGCCTGAGGAGTGGAGTTAACAAAGCCTGAATGCAACATATTAAGCCTCATTAATCTTTGATCTTAAATTCTTTATTTAAGGTTGTTTCATGTCTCACAAGAAGATTGAAACAGTTTTTGCTCAGGTTTTAATGTTTAAAGGTTACAGACTTTTTTGTATATATTTGTATAACATAGAATATTGTAGAAGACATTTTAATCATATTTTTATTTTTAAATACATCAACACCTTAACAAATTTGTAAAATAGAATCATCTGCCATCTCAGCCAAGCAGTCAAAATAGCTGCATCTCATTTTGAAGGCTGCATCTTGCGAAGGATATCTCAGAGTCTCATGCGTCTGTATAATTCTACATATTTTTTAATCAATTATATATATATATATGTAATTATATATATAGTGTCTTTTTATCTTTTGGGATCCTTGCAACTTAGAAAATAAATCTGGTACTTTTAAGGTTAATTAACTGTCTTTTTATATGTAATTGTAATATGTCAAATTAAGAATATATTAAATAAAAATACTTTTCATTTTTGTACAAAATTGTTATTATCCATCAATGTAATAAAATGAAATCTTTAGTTATTATCAGTCAGTGTGACCGATAATTGCTAATGACTTTATTATTGTAATGAACTGGGTATGTAGATGTCTGAATTAATGTGCTGGAGGTTCATTTAAAAAGACAGACAGACAAATCCTAATCAGTATTCCAATAAAGCAAGCAATGGTGATAACATGAAACTATAACAAAGAATGCAATGGTAAACTCTGTCAGGCAGTGGAACTGACAATTCTTTGCAAAGTATAACAATGCACGGCTTAAACAGATGCATTGTTTTTAACATTTTTAATCAGTTTGATAAACATCTCATTTATACACGCATAGCAGTGATGTTAGAAACCATGAAAAGGTTTTTATTACATACTTATCATTTAACTTATTATGATAACTGTTTACTTAACCTGTATTTATTAAAAGTATTCAAATATAAAAAATAAAAAGGCAGTGTATAAATACAACCCCATAGACACGCATTCAAATAAAGTTACATGCGCAGTCACAAAAAACTGGTAATATTTTAAAACGTAAATGCCCATCTGTATATCTATACCTAAGTATTTAGTGACCAATTCAAATCTTGTATACTGTTTGATCTACTTTCAATGTGAAATATTGAGAAAATCTTTTGATTATATCAAGGTTTACTTTATTACAGTCATAGTCATTCTATTCCATTCCATTCTGGAAATACACAAATTGCGTAACGTGTCTATCAAACTGAAATGGATACTTGCATCGGTTTCAGTGATGTTAAAGTGTCCGCGTGCAGAAAGTCTTTTACTTCTAATTATTACACATGCACGCGGTTTAGTAGGAAGAAAAGAGAGTGAGGGGAAGTTGGTCTGTAGTTTTAATCTTAGAAGGTTATGACCTAGGAGGGTAAACTGACCAATGGTTATGAAGTGGGATGTGGTTTCTTTTGTCTCACTCCCCAATTTACTTGCATGCTCATGGCTGTACGGCACATGTGCTAATATTAAACCAGATTATTGTATAAAGAGTATGATGCTTGTTATGGTAGCATATATATGCACCATAGGAAAAGAAATTTGAAATGCTTAGTGTAAAAATACATTAGGTTATGATTTGCCAAATGATTTTTTAAAATAAAATAATTTATTAATGTACTTTTTATTGTTTTATTTATTTACGTTTTAAAACATGAATAAAAAAACATTTATTAAAATGTTCTGTTTATTTCTACATTTAATTTTTTAATCAGGATGTTTTTTTCAGATTTGTTTGTTCAGATGCTTTCTAGCAAAATGTTGTGAAAATAGGCTAAATGTAACACAATTTTAAATCATGGCATTGAATCAAAAAAACATCGAACACAAGCTGTGTCTAACACTTACATACCGTGATATACATTAATTAATCACTTATGACAGACATTAAATGTGAGCCACACTGTAATAAGCAGAAATTAAAGTTAGCATGAAAGGAAGGTTACCAAAAAAGTTTTTAACTTGCTGGCAGTTTTATTTTTATAACATTTTTTTCATTACAGAGGGATAAAGCAATTGAATGGATAGAGGAACAAACAGAGCATGACATGGGGTATACAATATTAATGTATACATCAAAACTATGTTTTTTAAATTTAAGTCGTGCAAAATAAGTGACATACCACAAAAAACTATACCATGAATTACCATGCAGCTATAAATAAACAATTTTATTTCAATAAAGAAAGTGAGTTGAGCATAGAGGTCTTTGCTGATGAGTGTCGGTAGAACTCACCTGTGATGTCACTGCAATACTTTTTCATTTTCAGTCACTGCCATAGTTTCAATAAACACTATACAGTACAATACTTATAATGAATGCATTTATTTTCTATTATATATATATATATATATATATATATATATATATATATATATATATATATATATATATATATATATATATATATATATTCTATTAAATTGCATCATAATCATAATAGCAGTCATAATAATCATTACAATTAAATTTTTTACTGTTGAAGTAACTGGTGAAACCTAAAAGCCAAAGAAAGAAATATTGATATGATTCATTTTATTTATACAAAATACATGCCACATAATAATTACACAATATCACAATAAAAAAATACTGTTGGTAATGGTGAATGTAAATGATTTCTTGACATTACATATTCTGTCTTCTGCTATAAAATAGTATTTTTATCCTAGTAAAACCTGCATACAGTTCCCAACAAAAGTACAAAAGTTGTTTTGTGTAAAACAAGATAAAACTTGTTTAAAATAATTACTATTAAAAATAACGAACAACAAGCCACGAATAACAATTTAAGTTTGCATGAAATATGCCTTCATATATATAGATATAATCCACTTAAATATGGGTAAAATTTTGCCTTTTTTCCTTTGTTGAGTGTGCCCCCACGTGGGCAACATAGCCAACTTTATTTTAGGACAATCACTGCTATAATGACTGCGGAATCAGATTCCGACGAAACGTCTAACATACAAATAGTGGCTGATGCTGATTGTAATTGTTATGAATAAAATTTTAAAACTATAATTCACTTTGTCTTCAAATGCTTTGTAGTATGGCTTTTCTGCCATACTACACAGTACACGTAGTAATGCAAATCTGTGTGCAGTTATAGTTTTGTTTTGTGATTTCTACTTTAAAGTACACTTTTAAAAGCAAAAGCGATTGAACACGCTCGACCCAGATGGGACTCGAACCCACAATCCCCAGCTCCGGAGGCTGATGCCTTATCCATTAGGCCACTGGGTCTTTGCAACGCAAAATGGCGAAACGACACCTTTTGAGGACAAGACGTATTAGCTAATACGTAATTGTTTTAAATGTGTTGTTACGTTGCAAGTTTCACGCGGACTGTCATCCACGAGTAAGTAGTTATAAAATGGGTAGGTTTCTGAAACAATAATGTATCGTCATCTGAGCCCTACATATCAGGTATTATGAAATACAGCGATATTTTGTTGTTTCTATATAAACCGTGTCTTGTGTGTTTTAGATGTGTGTTTAGGTTCGACTTCATGCGGCACTGCGCTGAGCAATCGGCGAGATTTATCGTTTCGTATTGATGTCCGATTTGTGAACGAATCGCTTTTGAACCGGTTCTTTTAAGTGAACTTATTGAATCAATACACCAAATCGGACTGAATCGTTTCAAACGGTTCGCGCCTTAAATCAGCAATAGTCCACACGTTTCTCACTCCTAGATATGCTCGACAATCGCTTCAACTCGAAACTACACAAATTCTAAAGTTTATGATCTGTATTTAGCCAATTCTTTATTAACTGCGCTTTACTCTATACCAGGGACGGAGTCGGACATTGTAGACATTCTATAAACTATTTTTTAATCTAAGTGTTCTCTGTATTATCATTCTGAAAGCGTAACATAACAAATTTTGACAATGACATTTGAACTTGTCTTACCTAAAAATAAATTGCTCCTGATTTAATGTATTTTTATTACAGTAATAATAAAATAACTGCGTCGCGTTATAGAAACAGAGTCGCCGCAGAGACGCATTAGCTTAGTGTATGTTACCGTAAAGTAATATAGAAAAAGCAATTCAATTCAAGTCGTAGCTTGGGTCAAGCAAATAAAGTCATACGAATGTTTAATGATTTAACTGAATTTATTACATTAGGACAACATAAAAGCATGTGATTTACAGTAATATTTGTTTGCATGTGGTTGTTTTCACAAGTTTGATTGTTTTTTATTTGTGAATTTGTGTGTGTGTGTGTGAAAATTACTTTAAAAGTACATATTTTCCAAAAATCTTACTCAAGTAAATGTAACGAAGTATATGTAGCGCGTTACTACCCACCTCTGAACGTTACATCTTTAAAAAGTCATACACGTAACTCCACAGTATTTGAGAAAACAAACAGATATTTATTAAACAAAGGACAAGTTATTTCGAGTCATTTACCTCAAGTCCAAGTCAAGTTTCAAGTCATAAATATCAAGTCAAGTGTTTTATAAATATTTGTCAAGCAAGTCTCAAGTCCTAAAATCTATGACTTAAGTCTGACTTGAGTTAAGTCATGTGACTGGAGTCCCCCACCTCTGCAAACATTGATTTATTTTCTTTCTATGAAATCACATATGCCGCATATTTGCTGCCTTTGTAAAGTATTAAATGTAATGCTGAGAATATATTCACTGTGTGTCTTGGGCTTTGTTTGTTTATACCATTTTAAATGAACATTATGAAAAAATTCCTCGCACTGGGATGAAGTCCACAAGACATGCCAAGTAAGTCATTTTAAAAATACAAACATTTTACAAGTCACATTACAAATATGAATCTGAAGTGAATGTCAAAAAGTTGTAAGTCAGTCATTGAGTCTTTTAAATGGACTTCACATGTTTGTTGTTTTGTTTGCAGTAATGGGCCATCAAGCAGATCTTCAAAAGACGTTAGTAGACAGATGTGTTAAGTTAAATGTTTATATCGTATGATCACTTTGATCTAATCTCTTTGTTTGAATGTTTTTTGACAGCAAGGTTCTTCAATGCCACAGCCAGTTAATAGTTCTTCACTGTCACTGGAGTAACTTTTGAAGGTCGTTAAATTTATCCACCAAATATAGTACTGCAAGTTATATATTACACCTAAAATTAAAATATTGCTTAAATATTTTTCCTATTGTCTGTTAAACAGACTGAGAACATGGTTGAAGCAAATGCATGAGAGGAAGACAAAATAAAAGCGGTCATGTTCCAGTCCAGCCTCTGCTATTATTTCATGCGGAGAGTATTGAACTTCACTTCAGTACCACTATTGGACACAGTTTCCATATAAACTCTGTCATGAATGTCCACCTCTCAGTGATGCACTGAAGCTAGTTGGAGTTCATCCATCAAACTATGTCTGCTTCAGGTGTGGCATACCTGGACATCACATCCAGTTCTGCCCGTAGAAAAGGGTAACTGGGCTGTTGAAATTGCACCTACTGACAACAACAGTGTGCTAGTTTGACCAGAGCAGAAATGTAACCTGTATTTCATTTCTTCACAGGATCCAGGTCTTGTTGCAGGTAAACGCATATGACAAAGTGCTGGAATTCCTCGCAGCTTTTTGGTGGAGGTGAATGACCCCAGCAGAAAAGGAGTCATGCTGAGCAGTGATCAACAATACTTGATTCCCATTATTAATATGTGAGTTTACAAATACTTAAATTATCAGTGTAGAGGTCTATTTGCATTCGGTTGAGTTTTATGTGCTTGTTCTGTTTAGTGAGGCGTATGCTGCTGCCAAGAAAAAGAGCACACCCAGTGAGTCATAATCAAGTGATAATCAACTTGCTGAAGCAGCTATTGCGATGTGTGTGAGTTTCTGCACAAGCAAACGTTCAAAAAGAGTTTGTTCGACACTTCTGAGTATACTTCATCTTTTGGCCACAGGTATTCGAACGTGTTTGCTGGAGTCTAATGAACATGTTTGTCCCACCCGCAAACAGTCACGGGTAGAAAGATTTTGAAACCGTATCTTGTGTTTGTAGTTAAACATAACACTCTTCCTTTTAAACTGTGAAAAAAATTGTGATTCTTTCCCTCACAGGAAGTAAATGATTTTAGGAATGGAACAGAGTGGTCTAGATTTCCACCGTCCTGAAAACGCTCATCCATCGGGATTAGACTGAAGACCAGTCCAGACCTGATCACTCCACACCTTTGTACAGAAGAGAATGTAAATAGAGCAGCGAGTCCACAGAGCTTCATCTTTATGATTCTGCAGCATATTATGTTGAGAGACTTAATAAAGACTTGAATATTGCACTGAATACGTTTAATGAGCCTTAATGAAACTTCTCTGACAGGTTTTATCGTAAACAAGTCAATTAATTTTCTTTTAACAGGTAGGCACCTGATTAAACAAAGGTAACTTGTTATCATAAAAAAATTGGAACACCATTCTAGTTTAGTCTTATTTAAAAAATCAAATGTGCAATTATTTAAAGTTAGTTAGTATCCTTATTTATTTATGGAAACGCTGTTATTCTGTGCATTAAGTAATTCCATGCATCAACCTTTCCATTAGACACTTTTTACCAAAGGTTTTCATCATATTTATAGTTAAATGCCTTTGTGAGGTCTCAAAACATTGTTTTATTTTTAAAGCTCAACTGAGTAGCTCTTTCAGAAATCCATTCCTCATAAATGCACTTAACTAAGTTTTATTTTCTATGATAGGCCATTTGTTGGGTACCTTTTGTTTCTGTTTTGTGCATTTTAATTTACAGAAATTGTAATGTGGCACAAGTAAATGATTTCAATTAAACTTTTTAATAAAAATTAAATTTTAAGAATCAGTGTTAGTGTTTAACATTGTTTGGTATGTGTGTATAGTACAGTACATTTCAAATAAAATATGGTGTGGTATAAACATGGTTAAACTCTGGGAGAATTCTGGCTTTTAGTCTATCAGCCACATAAGGGCCTTCAGTCCTTTACTGAACTCAGCCATACAGGAATTATATATAAGGTCCATATATGGGCCACATCCTTCCTTTATTATATGGCTCACCTACAGGTAGAATTATAGCACAGATTTGGTTGAGTTGTGGCTAAAACACGTTGACCCGATTTGGGCCAGACGTTTATTTGGGCCTGTTTTGAGCCAAAGAAAATTGTCTGACTGGGACACCACTCACACTACTTATAATACAAAATGGCTTAGAATAGTGCGCAAGTATCCACATGCACCTTGTAGCTCGTTCATACGCAACAATAGGTGGCAGTAATGCACTGCTTGGTGGTGCGATTACAGCAGCAGAAAGAAGAGGGCTCTTCATCCGCTTGGTGTTGAGACGTGTGCTTGCTGAGAAATGGCCGCAGATCAGCTGAATGAGGTGAAAACACCGACGATGGACGAAAATAAAGAGAACCGTGTCGACGATAGCCTGGGCTTAGAGAGTATCCTTATTGTTTAAGCGATTGACTGAGTTATTACTTCACTGGTCCAGTAGAACAGCAGTAGTTTAGCGGTATAGTGAACGTGGTTTGTACTGGGGTGTAATGGGATACGTGTCACTGTATAATGAATGTATTTGACTTTCAGATGTTATTTGAGTGTTAACATAAGTGTTAATATGAAAAGTCACATTAATCACGATTGTGGGTGAGATTCTCTGAACTGTGTGGCGGGCTGTCATTCAAGTTTTTAGAATTTGCAGTGTTCACCCTTAGTGTCCCATATGTTATAGGTAAAATCAAATGCCTAGTGGTTAAGTGTCCTTAGCTCTGTCTTCAGTCCTGCAGACAATTAAGGATTCTCAGCAACAGCATGGACTCAGGCATGGAGATTACCAGCGCTACAGGTAAAACGAATTGGCAGTTGTCATATCACATGATTAGAGGTCTGACGACTTATATGTATATATTAATTTATTTACCTAATTTTAAACTAATTGCACCTTGAAAAAAATGTAAAAATGTGTTTTGTATCCTATTATACCGTTTTTACACGAAATGATTACAGTTTGTTTACGTATTCATTTAATTACTATTTCTAAATATGACGTACGCCAGTAAGTGGCGCAAATGAGTAAGAATTTACATTTACAGCATGATATAATAAATGATTTGTGGTGTATTTTAAGCTAAAACCTCACAGACACATTCTGTGGACTCCTATGTGTAATAAAAGTCTTGAAATATTGTCTTATATGTTAAACTCTAAGGCGTTTTTACTCTCGCACTGGAAGCCAGCTGTCACACAGTGTATAAGTTCTTGTTTGTGTCTTATTGCGCTTAAACACACAAGGTTCACATAAATACAGTCACTTATGTTACAGTCGCTTAGTAAATGTAAACTGTGGATTAGGCATGCTCCGTTCAAGATTTTTGAAGCCGATATGACTACCGATTTGCCTATCCTAATCTTTTAAGCAATTATAATACTGACATTTTTTACTGACACAAGCACTTTGATGACTGTCACTGTTAATCTTTTTTCAAAGTTATGCAGATGTTGCCTTGGTTATATTATATTAATGTATGATAATGACAGGACTGTGGCACTAAAGCTAGATGTCATCACGTACATTCTCACATGCTTTACATTATCAAATTGCGGTCGGTTCATGGGATCGGGCAAATTTGGCGAGTACCGACCGATTTGAAAATATCGTAAATATAGAATATTTCAAATTCAAGCATACTTTCCCAAAAGAATGGTCTACATTTTTAAAACTGCTTAAATTTGCACTAAACATTTTGTATTTACTTTGTAACAATAGCTGCTCTATCTAAATTGTTTTTGTTGTTTTTAATGGGGGCAAAAGAAAATCATAGTTTCTTTTATTTTTAAAAGCATATGCAAACATATTGAGATATATCAAATATCTTAAAAATGTTGACAATATCGTGAGATCAAATTTTTTTTATATTTCGCACAGCTATACTAGTAAAACACGAAAAAACAATTTGAAATGCTTTTTACCGATTCTTTTGAAATGTCCAAAATATTCTTCAATTACAGAAACAATCATTTAATTCATGCACACTGATCATTTGACGATTATGTGATCATTTGGGTGTCTGTGACCATAATGTGCTTAAAACGAGCATTTGAGTAGCTGTATGAGCGAGTGAAACTTAACCTGCGCATCTCTTTAGCCGTGCAGTTACATTGTGTCATTATAAATATTTGACAGCAGAAAAAAACCCTGAAGGTGGTCATGTTGTCTCTTTGGTTGAGATAGGATAGTGTGAGTATGCTCTTAGAATGATATTAATTTTCTGTGTTTCCATAGGGGTTACTGCTCTAGGCGACTGCGTCGACTGAGGAAGACCCTGGGCTTTAAAATGGGCAACCGACACAAGTTTTCTGGGAAAAAGGTGACAGTGGAGATGCTTGTAGACAACAGGTAAGTCTGTGTGGACCAGTTTACATAAAATCGTTTTGAACTGGTTAAGAGCTCGCATGGAGGGCACCCTAGGTGCAAGATGGTAACCCCAATAACTTATTTTTCTCCAGCCAGTTAAAGCACTTTCTTAAAAATGCTTAATAATGGAGAATTTGTACCTTACTATCTTTCTCTCTCTCTCTCTGTTTAATTTTTACCCCAGATTTCTGTTGCTAGTATTAATGGAAGCGGAGAGAGCATGGAGTTATGCCATGCAGCTGAAACAGGAAGCTAACACTGAGCCCCGGAAGCGTTTCCATCTGCTGGCTCGTCTGCGGAAGGCTGCTAAACATGGAGAGCAGCTAGCAAAGCTTTGTGAAAGTCCTCGTGTAGATGCCAAGACCAAACTGGAAGCTCAGGTGCTTTTCTTTGAACATAGCATGTGTGTGTAATTCCAGTCTCCAGTGTTACAGTGGGTTCAGCCTGTACAACAAAGTGATAATGGATGTAACCAACAAAGTGATAATGATCATAACCATTATTATAATTTGTTTTACCATGTTTTAGCATGTTTTCTCAGAGCATGGTGCTGATGAACCATACCAAGTTTGGTAGTGTTACCCCATTTTATTTGTAAAATACTTTTATTGCCAAAAATGGCGAACCGAGGAACACTGGTTACTGTTATGTGTATGTAACTAGGGATGCACCGAAATGTCGATTGCCAAAATTCTCGTCTAAATCCGCCTCTCCCGTTAGTGTGCGCTTGTGATCTGATCAACCAAAACGCATCTTATAAGTGCAATGTGTAATATGTAGGAGGATTTTTTTTTACAGAATTTCAATACAATACACATAACTTTGTTTTTAGAGGAGTGTAAAGACATAATGAACCGTTATGTTTTTATTACTTTAGAATGAGCAATTTCTATCTACATACACCGCGGGTCCCCTTACATGGAAGTCGCCATTTTGCACCACCAGTAGCCCTAAATGAAAAAACTGCTCTAAATAGTGCATTTTGTCACACGCTTTCATCAAACATTTGTCGTTATGAACAATAACAATTATATTCACAATAACATAATAAATCAATTAATCAGTTTACTGAATAATTAAGTAAATATAATTCCTTAAATAGCCTTTGCACGAAATCAACATTGATTGACTAGCAACTCTGCTGTCTCAGACGACGACATGTTTGTTCTGTGTCTGTGTACCAACATAGCTTCTCATTGTGCTTCGAAAGGGAGGGGTGAGCAGTGGACTGAGCAGTTGGTTGCAATTCACGATTTCACCGCTAGAAGCCGCTAAAATTTACACAGTGTACCTTTAATACCAAGTGAAAAGAGACCCTTTAGCTTGAGCCAGTATTCTCTGAGTGTGAGCGGTTAAGTGTAATCATGGGGCAGGTCCCAGTTCCTACACTTGTTTTAATATGTTATTGCAGAATTAAAATTAAAATGTTTTTTTTCGATTATATGTGTATGTTTAAGATGTTCAAGCAAAACTGTAATGTAAAAATGATAATTGGTAGGACTCTTGGATTGTATTTGCATTTAAATACTGTCAAATGCAAAAATCTTTACTGATGTTTGTTTACTGATGTTGACTTAAAGTGTTTTGATGGAAATTTAACAGCCATGTTTTTGTTGTGTTTGTTGTCTGCAGGCTTACCATTCATATCTTGCTGGAATGGTTCAGTTTGAACTGCAGGAATGGAAATCCGCTGTGGAGGCCTTCAACAAGTGCAAGTGAGTATACTTTTCTTTTTTTTCAGTAGAGATTCAGTCTGTATTAGTCATCTCATGTCATTGTCACTTTGTGAACATAATCATTTGCTCAGGAAGTTTTCTGTATTTGGTGATAATGTTAAAGGCCTTTTTTTTGTCAGGACCATATATGAGAAACTGGCAAGTGCTTTTACTGAGGAACTAGCAGTGCTTTATAATCAGAGAGTGGAAGAGATCTCTCCTAACATCCGATACTGTGCATATAACATTGGTGAGAAATGAGAAATTTTCCTTTTGCATTACTGTTGATCCAAGCATACATAAACATAAAATCACACGGTGTGTTCTTGTTTTAACGTCTTCTGCCTCACTTAAACTGCCTTTTATTGGTTTGTAGGTGACCAGAATGCTATAAATGACCTCATGCAGATGAGACTGAGTGCAGGAGAAAGGGGTGGCATGATGGCTGAAAAATTGGAGGTCAGAGGTCATGTCTTCATAGCTGTTCTTGCTTTAGTGATTTAGTCCTTGTCCCTGTATTTTATGCCTAAGTGGAGTTCTGAACTGTTCTTGATATAATTTTCTCTCTTTCTCTCAGACGCTGATCACTCAGACAAGAGCCAAACAGTCAGCTATGATGAGTGAGGTTGAGTGGAGGGGTCGTACAGTTCCTGTTAAAATCGACAAAGCCAGAATCTTCCTGTTGGGTTTGGCAGACAATGAAGCTGCTATTGCACAGGTCTATAAACAAGTTTACTGATTCACTTACACTCCATAACTAACAAAGCTGTTTGTGATATGTTGTATTTTCAACAAAAAGGAAGTAACATTACAGCTGTATTTAAAGTAGGTGGTTATCAGATCAGTCTTAGTCTTTTAAGACTTGATCAATTGAACCACTAGATGGCAGTGTTGCCCACCATGGTTTTTCTGGCCTGTACACCTCTCACCCCAGTACACACTCATATCTGTGGCATGCATTCCTAGTGCAACCAGACGGCATTCTCTACAGAAAAAAACGTTCTTTGTCCTCAACAGTCATACTATAAATGAGCACTTTCCGTCAGTTGTAACTGCAGTTGATTTTAGTCCAACTCTGTCCAACTATTTACATACCTGTTTGCTCAATAACTGGTTTAAGGATCTAGATTTATTGTAGTATATTTAACAACTTAAGAATTTAATTCACTTTGTTTCAGCTTTCCTTTGTTTTTGTTTTTTTTAAATTTGATTCACACAGTTGTAGTCATGCAAGGTGTTGTCTAGGTGTCCCTTTGTGTGTGTTCGTGTTTGTCCAGTCTGTAATCTCTTTTGTTTTCTGGTTCCTTTTTTAAATGTAATCCATGCTGCACGATTGCAAAAACCAGTTTTTTTGGCTTTATTTAGAACATTTTTTAGATTTGTGTTTGTTTTTACGGTGTTATTTATACATTATTTCTCTGTCTATGGCTAGTTTCCTCTTTCACACAGAGATTCCAGAAAATACACTGATAATCGTGTCCTGGGCCTTCATGAGATATTTACGTGATATGTGTGAACGCACACACAGATTCCAGTAAATCACTGGCAATGTAAATGAACCGAATGAAATGATCCCGGGACAAATCCCAGATAGCAATTATGAGTGTGTTTTCCAGAATCTTATATAAAAGTGGCTTATCACTCTAGCTTTTCATGCAAGAATAAAGGAGAGGATTAGGAAGTCTTGCTTCATGCACATTTTTTTAGCAGTCTAGTCTGTAAAATGATCTGCTGAAAGCCTCCATCCCCAAATCAGATATAGTCTTTATTTGCCCACAGCAAGAATGCTTCAGAAACCTGCTCTGTTGCATAGCTGATAAACTAGTTATGCGTTTTTGCTTTCTTTGTTTTCACACTGTTCTTTTATACACCACAGTTTTTGTCTGGTTTATGACTGTCAGATTTGACTGTGTTATTTAGTGAAACATTTTTACTCGGTTATCCTCACCAGCCAAATGAACTGAAATTGTGTTGAATGTTGTAGCTTCCCACTGAAGTTACAAAGCTGCAGAACAACTGAAGAATCCTGCTTTCATTCTGATTAACAGAAATATTCCACACGAACAATCTATAGTTCACTTTATAAGATTTAGTGTGAATGCACATGAATTCTGATTCTTTTATAAATGCTTGAGTTTACAATATACTATGTCTTACTTTTTACAGGCGGATAATGAGGAGACAAAAGAGCGTCTCTACGAGAGTCTGCTGGCGGAATGTAGAGACACCATTCAGGCTGTCAGAGAGGAGCTCAGGGCTGATGTGGTAAGATAAAGTGTTTCAGAGTAAGAACTATTTACTAATATATCATTGAGTGTGTTAACATGCACAAAATAAGTGAATATCTATCAAAAACAGCTAATAAAAAAGCATAATCAGAGCAAGTCTGTGCATGTAAACTCACTAATTGGTAATGACAACGAAACTTTTTTGTGGATTACAAAATTTAGATTACAAAGTGAATACAAACCATTGTTTTATTTTGTTTTACCTCAACAGAAGAGCAGGGAAAGGGCTGCAGACAATGCTGAAAGTGGCAAAGTGTCCAATCTTCAGTATCTCCATAGGTTAGCAACAAGTTGAATAAACTTCTTTTTCCAATTCACATTTTCAAAAAGCCTTGCATGAGAAAATACAGTGTTTGAAGTTCCACTTGTTTACTTGCAGAGCATGGCAATGTAATTAAAGTAATTATTTTAAATAATTAAAGTAATTATTTTAAATAATGAGTAATTATTTTACTTTAATTGGCTTTGGAAGTCCCATTTAAGGCTTCAGTAAAAATGTTGCCTTAAATTTAGTGCTGTAAGCACCCAGTGAACAAAGGACACAAGGTTTAAATGCATTATCAGAGCAAGTTGTAAGTCATTTTGTTGGTGATCTAGATAATTCTGTACAATACTAAGGATTTATTAATTGTACATTTTGCTAATAAATAATAATAAAGTTTGTTTTAAAAAGTAAAATAATAATAATTCAGCATATAAAGGATTCTATGTAACAGTTGCTTTACACTTCAATTGTAATTATAAAGCATGTGCTTGTTTTTGTGTTTTTGCATTTCTCTACACAGTTACCTGACATATATTAAACTGTGGACTGTAGTGAAACGAAATGAGAGCATGGCTCACGTGCTGCAGACTAAACTAAAGGAACCGCAGACGGAGGAGAACAAAAGAGGGCCACGACCGCAAGACCTCATACGACTCTATGACATCATCTTGCAGGTGCGAAGCACACATTCTTTCAGAAAATATTTGGTTACGGACCACAAAACCTGATATTTTACGTTATGTATATTTTCCCAATATCTCTCTTAACTGCTTTATTTCTTACTGTATAATATCCATATTGATGCTGATGATCTGTTTCTCAGTAAATTGAGAAATATTGCAAATAATTTATATCGCACACAGACAGGATATTTAACAGAAGTTGTTCGATCACTAAAACTTAACAAGTGAAAATATGACTCCTTAGTGAAAACCTGTCATGCATAGAAATGTTGAAGAGCCTATATTATGCTCATCATCAGATTCATAATTGTCAATGTATTCAGCAGTACAAAAAATAGTTTCACAAAAAAGTCCTTCTTCCAAAACGCCCAGGCTAATTTTGCAGGTAGTCCCAGAGCGTGGCACGTTCACGTTCTGAAGCAGTAACTGTAGTATAGAATAGTACAGATATGAAGTAGATAAAACAAATTTAACAGTTTAAAAAAAATTTAAACATTGTTTTATTTTTATCGTTCTCCAGAGTCTTGCTGAGCTGTCAACCCTGCAGGGTCTAGAGGAGGATCAAAACTTTCAGAAAGAGGTGGCACTCAAGACTCTGGTGCACAAGGCTTACAGGTAAGTCCATTTTTTCAGCCATTATTTTAATCCACATTGCCTGCCTGTCTGTGTTTGTGTGTATGCCGTGTGCCATTTCGAAACCGGATCCTGGCTCGGACTGTCACATAAATCTTTTTACTTTTTTTAAATAAAGGAATTAGGAAATGTTTTTGAAATAAAATCTGTTCCTCTTTCCTTTATTCCTCTTTATCAGGTGTTTCTATATAGCCCAGTCTTATGTTCTGGTGAAGAAATGGAGTGAAGCTCTTGTTCTGTATGAAAGGGTTCTGGTATATGCCAAAGAGGTTCAGTCCAAAGCCAAGAAACTCAATAACAGTCTTAAGGTATCATATCATACATCATACAACACTCATATGACTCTACAAAGATGTCAAAATATAACTTTGTATTGCTATGATACGTAACCAAAAACATGTTTTGTGTCAAGGGTCAATAGCAACTAAATGGTCTTTAGGAAATTTTACAGAACTGTTCAACAGGGACAATGATTTCTTGCAAAGCCCCACTGAAACAATATATTGTAAAAAGCATTAAAAAATAAAAGTAAAAAGACAAAAATCAGGGTTCAAGCAGGTTTAGACAAATAGAGAGTTTCTGACCTTCCATCTTTCCATCGTTTTAATTCCTTTAATGCTCTTTTAAATACCGCTTCAGATGAGCTCTGTCGGTTTTGCCTGGTTGCCCATGTAGATTCTATGAGAATGAAGGTCCAGATTATGAATGTTTCATCCTCAAATCTGCCTTTTTTTTCTAGGATCTTCCAGATGTTAAGGACTTGATTGCTGAGGTCAATGCTGAAAAGTACTCCGTTCAGGCCGCTGCCATTTTGGGTGGGTCACCAGGGTAGCAGCCATGTATATGTTTCCATTGCGAAGAGTTCAGTCATTCTCAATGGGCCAGTCACGATGTTGACCTTTTGCCCTCAGCTTCATTAGCTGCACCTAACCATAATGTTTTATTTGTTTTTAGACACAGAAGATGTTGCCGAGTTGCCTGCACAACAGCAGTTTAAAGACACCTCGGTAAGGGTGTATGGGTGGAAAATCCACATGGTTTTGCATTATTAATGATGGCAACTTCCTGGTTTGCCTACAAAACATACATCAAAATACATGCACATCAAAATATACAAAACCTCTTGTTTAATTGACTAATGAAATGTAAGTTATTTTTTAATTGTGTGAAAGCTGTTTTTCTTTCTTTCCTTTACAGCTTCTGGTTGAGCGTTTGGATACTTTCCGACATGACCCCATCCTCTTGAGCAAACAGCCCAATCTAGCGCAGTTCCCTCCAGAATTCCACCCAATCCCATTCAAACCTCTCTTCTTTGACCTAGCACTCAATCATGTTGCTTTTCCATCCTTTGATGACAAGATTGAGCAAAAGGGCAAAGGTGGCATCACTGGCTACTTCAAGGGCTTTTTTGGTTTTGGAAACTAATTCTTTTTTTTTATTTGGGTCTGTTTGGCTGCGTCCTTGCAGTACTCTTCTTTTAGTTTAAAGGCTTGATTAACCCAAATATTTAGTCATTTGTTATTCATCCTCGTGTTGTTAAAACCCTTACGGGTTTTGTTGGTTTTCTGAACCAAAATGGATTATTTAATAAAATAAATCTAGGTCCTAATAATAGGAGTGGATTGTGCTATAAAATAACTCGACTTACGCTGTATATGATCTGTAGACATGCAAATAGGTTTGGTGTGAAAAACTTAAATATAATCCATTGTTTTAAGAAAACCATGCCTGAATTGCAGTTTAGGAAATTTATGTTCAAATATTGCCGTAACAATTGAAACATCAGCATGAGAGTAGAGGAGACGCAAACTTTGTTTGGGTGCATCCTCTTAAATATATTTGTTTTCAGCTCATTTTATTTCTGTTAAATTCTTGCTTTCATGCAGATGTTTTGTGGATATTGCTTACGTGTTTTAACATTGTTTTAGTTGTAAATTGAGATTTGACTCTAGCACAGATCAAGACGTTCATAAAATTATGGATTATATTTGTGTTTCTCACCACATGAAATATACTGCACAAGTCAGAAGGGGTTATTTATTTTACAGCACAAGGTTTTGTGGTGTTTTATAGCCTGAAAGGAGATGGTCTTCAAACACTCCTAATGTCTGTTTGTTTCTAAAAAAACAGAGAAATCCATTGGGGGCTTGAACAATATGAGAGCGAGTAAATAATGTCTCTATTCATTTTTGGGTGAACTATCCTTCTATGACTCTTATTATGTATCTTTATTCTGTCTTAAACCAATTCCCAGAACCTGCTAATATTACAGAGTTGATGGGATTAAATGCAGTGTGGAAAATCCAAATAGATAAATTGGCTGAATCAGACACATTTATAGAAAGTTTATCTAATATTGTGTTATAAGTCTCGGTGCTCATGATTAAGGTCAGTACACCATCTCAGTGCTGTGGAAACAATTCTTTTAGTTGTCAAGTAATTTTTTGTTTGATTCCAAATTGTAGGGGAAGTTAAAATTGCCTTTATTTTACTAGATCATGTTATTACCGCATTAAAGTGGTTTTATTGCAGGTGTAAAATTGATACAGCAGCTGGATATTTTGTTTGTTTGTTTGTTTGTTTTTCATTTTACCTTTTGGCTTTAAGTGGTCAGTTGCTGTCAAAAACTGACACTCTTTTCACAAGATTTCCTTTTTCATGAATTAATATGACTCTAAACTGCCATTAATGTACAGTAGATACTGTTACTTGATTGAAAATCATCATTTTTTTGTGTTGTCTGATGTGTTGAACGGTACCTAACACGATCTCTACCTGCATAATGATTCCCTGGATATACCCAGTTGTGCTCATAAGTTTATATAACTTACAAAATCTGAAAGGTGTTTAGGTGTTGTCTCATAATGCCCTGAAGTAAGCTGATTCATGTTTAATGTTTAACAATTTCCATTGTTTTCTTTGTGTGCACATTGCTAGCCACAGTTGGGAAACTTAATGCAGATATTCAGCTTTTCCACTTGGGATAATTGAGGGATTTACCTGTCCTTAACAGCACACATGACTACACTATTAGATACAAGGCTGAAGAGTATGTAATGCTTAAAGGAAACAACACACAGTATTATACTATGAAATGTTTTCCTTTTATGTTGCAACAGGATTAAACTAAAGTCTGCAAGGGTATGTATCATATGAACTGTTAATGTTTAATTTCACACAATTTGTGTAATAAACTAATTTCAAGACAAAGCTGAATTTATCACCATTATGAATCAGTTTTTCTGTATTTTTTTTTCTTAATTCTAACCTTTTACTTTTCAGCTGGAAGATGATAATGTAGAATTTTAAATCTGTTTTGTAAACCAAACTTGTGTTTTGATCTTCACTAAACACAAATATCTGCATTAGTGACACTTAAAATTCAAATATAACGAAGAATAAAAAAATTAAAGCGATAAAGCAACTGTTCACTGCATTATGCATGAAGTAGATTATATTTCGTATGGTTTGTACTGTATGTGTTTGTTTCTATACAACAGATCAAGATCTGCCACCAGACAGTGAATTTCCAGGGGGTTGGAGTCTTAAAAGATGTTATCAGCCTTGGCTCTGTTTGCCCGGTGTAGATGTCATAAAAGGGTAGATAAGGGCCGGTATTTCATTCCTTTGTCACAATTCTAAGAATGATGTAGCTTTACTTGCATTCTAGGCTTTAGAATAAGTGTGATTCATAGGAGTGATTGAGAGCTATCCTAACCTATTTAAGCATGTTTAAAATATGTTTTAAAAATATTAACCACCCCCCCGCAATACCGCTACAGCTCACAGTTTGGGAAGCAATGGTATGATAAAAAGCAATAGTGACTAAAATTGCCAAGCTCCAAAAGGAAATCAAAGTTATTTGTGTGTCTCAAGTTGTATATTAAAATTGTCAATTTGTATGACTAACAGTAGTTAATTACTTTAATTTCCTGTTAAATTGTAATATAGCATGTATAGCCTAGTTCAAACACTAACATTGCCCTGCATTGGTTCCCTAAACATGACTTGCATAAACCATATGTGACCCCTTTAATTACTGTTCTAAAAATAAACAAGTTATGATGTTTTGGAACAACTTATGCTCTATTCCAAACTTCTCGGATTTAGGATATTGTCCGCCTTACAATAATAATATAATAATAATTCTTATTACTATATCCATTAGTGTTAGCAAGGATTGCATTGTTATTTTTGTTGTAAAAAAATTCCCACTATACTGAATTGTAAAAAAAGCTACATTTTTAAACCCTGGTGAGAATTGTAAAATGTAAACCAGTTAAAAAAATGTAAAAAGTAAATTACATTTATGCATTTGTTTTTATTCAAAGCGACTTACTGTGCATTATACTATACATTTTTTTCTGAGTATGTGCGGGTCTAAGTATGTTTGTCCTGTCTTTCATTCAAAAAGAATAATAAAAATAGTGTTCCACAATTCTATCTTGTGCAACTCAGCCACTAGGTTGGACTAAGTGTTCTGGCTAGAGTTCATTATTAGACTGCAATTTAACCTGATGTGAACTACAATTTGTTTATGTACAGTATTTATTATTTACAGTAACATAATTTTTTTTTCATGTTTATTGTTATGAAAATTATGAAAATATTTTATCTTGAGTCTTATATGTGATGTTGATGGATACCTTTCCATCAATTTTTAGTTTGTCACAGTGACAGTTAACAGGTTTAATTACAGGGGTCTTTTCATGTTGCTAGGCTGTGACATACAACAGTCCAAGATCATGCCAAACCATCAACAGTCAAATCCAGCTAATTGAGTTAGCAAAGTAAAAGGATTGGACCCCTCATTGGGTGACACCAAGACAATAATAGTTTTGCTGACTCACAATAATATTGCTGTTTTTAACAAGGTTTCCTAATTTAAAACAATATTTTTTCTTTTGTATAAATTCATCTAATTAATTACCCAAGATAAGCAGTCCGTTGGTATTCGTGTACAAACACCACACCCTAACAATTATACATACCATCCCAGCCACTCCTAACATGTTATGTTGAAACTTTTGTATGCCTTCTTTGAATAAAGTTTCGTACTCGATGCTCTGTCAAAAAATGTGTTAAACTTTTTTATTTAAAAACTGAGTATACATGATTCATTTAGATTTCTGATTCTTTTAACAAACCTATTTTTATGCCAAAGTAGTTCTAATTTGTTTGTTTGCTACAAAATACACAAGTCGTCACACCAGGTGTTCGACCTTGGGAAATCAATTGCTGCTGCTTTCTATTAAAAGCTAATAAGAATTTGCATGGTAGTCTCTGCCCTGGTCATGATCGCTTTAGCAGCATCTAATAAGAGCATATTTTTTTCTCATTTTATTTCTTTATATATTTCTTCTTAATGGTGGTTTTCCAGAGCCTCTGGAAGCATTGGGCTGGAGTGGAATCCTCTGCGCCCAATGCTTGCAGAGTTGATTCTTGATCTATCTTCACTACTAACGACGGCAAAGCTGCAAGGGACTGAAAAGAGATTCCCTAGATCGAGCATAGCATTGAACAGTTATGCACTGCCAGAAACTTCACAAAGCTTGATGTGCTCAGTGTCTATAACCTCATCTGCATCCAGCAGGGGGAAAATGGGAGACTGCTTTCTCTGTGAGTAATGGGCATTATGAGTTCCTGGTTATGCCTTTTGGTTTGTTTAACAGTCCAGTCTTATCAATGATGTCTTCAGAGAAATGTATATCAGTGGATTATTGTTTATATCCTAATTAGTTCAGGCTCCATGAAGGGACACAAAGCAATGTCTGGGCTGTTCTTCAGAAAATCAAGGTTGACAAATGCGAGTTTTTTAGAATACATCCTCAGTTTGGAGGGAGTAGCCATGGATGACAGAAAGGTGCAGGTACTTAAATGGGCTAAACTCATGTTTTATAAGGAATCTCAGTACCATTGGATTGGTAGGAATTACTGCACCATTGGTTGATATGAATTGCTTGTAACTACAGTACCTACTAACTGTTGTATTTCATTAACCTTTCATGTCTCACTGCTTCATTTGTAAGTCACTTTGGATAAAAGCGTCTGCTAAATAAATAAATGTAAATGTAAAACCACTGGTATGCCCAGATTAGGAGGAGGAGACTGAATTTGGCCCGGATAGTTACATATGTATTCCCAAGATCATTATATATGCACCATGTAACACTTTAAGCTAATTTTTATATTAATCTTAGTATTATTCTCAGTCTCTCTAATGGCTTAGGCATGCAGGGCATTCACAGTTTAGCACGCCACTTTTCCCATTTTAAAGTGCATTCTGCTCAAAAACTGTTTAATACAACTATCATTTAAATGATGAAAACTGACAGATACTTTTTCTTTAATACACACCTTCTGCAAGCGTTTTTGCAATTCCTTTCCAAAAGTGGTCAGGACACAATCGACTGTGGTGGGAACATGTTCCACCTGACTCATAATAATGAGTCATCCAGTTTGTATGATATTCATATACTGTAACACCTACAATCACCCACAACACTTTCCATTCTGAAATGTCCTCTCAGGACAGTAAAGAAATTATAGTTTTTATGTCACATTAAGGAACAAATTATTATAAATTATTAATTATTTTATGGGGTATATTAACTGTAATATTTTGTTGCCAAAACAACCCTATCATCGCAAATGTTAGTCCAAACTAAAATAATTCCTTCAATATAAAAATACAGTTTGCTTATTTTTGACCACAGGCCCAAGAGGGCTTAATGTGTATAATAAGTGTATAATTTAAAATAGCAAAGGATTTATAATAGATGACAAAATGGTATGGAAACTGAGAATGGGTGGCAGAGAGAAAAAGGGAGTGTCTGGAGAGTAAAGCATTAGGCCTAGTCTCTGTCACACCCTATCATATGTTAGAAATGTGGGCTAACTAGCACAACCCTACCGAGAGAAAGTGGCTGGGTTACATTCCACACCATCTCAAATTTATAGACACAATTAAGACAGCAGAAAGAGTAGAAAACACTGGGCTTAAAATAAATAAAATAAATAATTCATTATTGCTGAAATATAAATATTATTCAGCAATACCTAATGTCATGTTGTATTACCACCCCACAGACACTAAATCACCTGAAAGTAGGGATGATGAGTAAGTTCATCCAATCAGTTTTTAAGGCTGTCATGATTTAAAGTTCTCTCATCCATTTCTGGGAAGGTTATGATTTGTGTACAAATTAGATTTGAATGACAGTCGGTGATGTGATATATTGTGGGCACAAATTGTTAGGATGTTTATATATATACACACACCTTCATTAACTAGCAACTAGACAAGAAAAATATCTTCACACAAATGACAGAGACGTAAGTGTAACTTTGTTTATAAAGAATGGGAAGGTAAAACAGGTTAACCCGGTCTTGCAAAAGGAGGAGGTCAGGGTGTCGCCCAACACCTGCAACTCAGGGTGGAGTGGAGACGGCAGAAAAGCTTTACTTTAGCTCTGTGCGACAGTTTCAGAGAGGCAAAGAGAGAGTGTGTGCTTGACAGAATCGGTGGGACTTAACAAAAAAGTGAGATAGACACACTCACACACTGGCAGCTGAGAAGGTAATCCTTCAAGATGTTTGGGAAGAAAGGAAGCACGCTGAAAGATGATTCCAAGATAAGCAAGTAAGTGTCATTGGTGCTGTTACACTCCAGGCTATTTAGGTTCTGTCCCATTTTGATGTGCTCAGGTGGATGTGAGAACAGTTTTAAGTAAAAGCAAGTTACTAGAGCTCAGAGTATCTACATTAGGGTACTTAAAAAAAGGATAATGAAGAACACGTACAAAATGAAAATTTATCTCAAATATCTCTATAACTGTTTTAAATCTGAAAGAATTCATGTTGTCATGGATGTGCTTGCTATTAGACCTTTCTAAATGTATAATGTAAGATTTAAGGTTTGATGGATTTAATACTAAATCATAAAAATAGTCAGTTCTTTAATAACACATAAAAAATAGAAATTCCAGTTTAAATACTAAGTAGATTACCTAAAGTCTATTAGGGAAAATGTCTATTTAAGGTTGCTGATTTAATCTGTAATCTATACTCCAAATTCCATAACCACAAAAAATCCAAATATATTGAATTAAAATAAATAGGAACTGAAAACCAGAAGTGTAACTGTGCTCTCGGTTAAACCGTCATTTAAATGGGCTTAGTGTAATTACCATTAACAGAATCGTAGCTAACTTCACTTCCTACAAAAATTCTTTGTCAGTAAATTACTTTACGTTATAGTACAGAATTGGCTGCAGTGGGATCAGGAACTTTGTGTGTAGCCAGGCAGAACAGATGACTCAATCATCTGCATATGTTTTTAAATCTGTATTCTAGTCCAACATGGTTAGTGTGTGTATCCAACAGATACAACTGAATAGCTAAATACAGACATACAATAATTACCCAAGAAATGTACACCCAATAACAGCTCTGAAAAATAGTAGGGACAGTGACAGGAGTGTCCTTGCCGTCGATACTGAGAACTCAGTTCCTGTAAGGGCTGACTTGCTTGTTCCTCCACTAGACTGGTGGGTGTTGGTCCATTCTTTTGATATGGTCATGCAAGCATGCCATTTAAAATACAAACTGTAAAAACAACTTTGCAAAACAGATATGGAACTTAGTTTGTTTTGTCTCATCTAAAGACTTAATATAGATTGCGGAAAATCCTTGGATTAAGAATGACATGATAAATCCTATAATGTGTTCAGGAAGAACTGGAACAAAGACAGGAACAAAATCACTGACTAACAGTGGATTAGAGAATAGCTGACTCTATTATTTTTAAATTACTTTCCCATATGTGTTTCATTTTGGAAATCATTTTGAATTTGAAGGGAGGTCATCCACACCTAAGCATTAACATTTTTTTGTATATGAGATCATTCTAGGTTGGCTCAATTATGTCTCTAATAGATTATGAAAAAAACTCCTGTTCACAGAAAGATTTTACTTTTGTTGAGATTTAGATTTTAAAGAGATACAGAAAATCTGATTTCCCGAAAGCACTTTCAGGCATCTCTGTTCAAAAGGCACACCCACATGTCTGTATCTCTTTATCTTTTTTTTTTTGGGTTGCATATTTTTATTATCTATCAGCCTGTGGTGGGGCACTTGTTTGACAGCTGCATACTAGTTTTCATTTCAGGGAGTGTCACAGAGAGTGAAAATCAGATTGTTAAGAATGTATAGTAATCAATCAGACAAATAAGTTTAAATGACTGGAGATGGTGAATAAACAGGATAATGACCAATAAGTTTGGCTTTTTTGTCCCAAATTGTACACATTAAACCATGCACCCATGCTTGATTCAACCACGCAAAACAGTTCCACTAGCGGAACTGTTTTTAATTACTGTAATAAATTGCAGTAACGTTACCATTTAAAAAAAATATTCTTTTCGTTTATGTTTATTGTTATGAAAATGTGTCAAATATTTCATCTTTAGTCTTATATCTGTCCATTAATTTTTAGTTAGTTTGTCATAATTAGAATAAAATTCAACAATGAAATATTAAAGATAATAGGAAAATAACATAGGTGTCCCTCCTGAGGAACGGTGACAGTTAACAAGTTTTAAAGTAATCGATCAAGGTAGCAGAAACTATTAACTAATTTTTAGGCCTCACTTACATACATCTGCCGTTGTCCTGCCACCAAAGTAAAAAAATAATGCACATAGGCACTAATACAGTGTATAAACTTTTGAATTTGGCAGCTTCTCAGTGTCCGTTGAATGCATCTTGGCGGGAACAGTAGACCATCGTGGTTTTTTGTGTGTTTTTTGCATACTGATGTTTTGGACATACTACTCATTATGCACACTGATTTTCGCCTGCTATATAGTATGGAAATAAGCGATTTTGGACACAGGGTATATTTGTGCGTGCTCACGGATACAGTTCTTTTAAACTCTTGATTTTGAACTCATAGGTCCCAGATGAATAACCTGGCCTTGCTTATTGCCCGCATGCAGAAGAATGCAGACACCGTTGAGAAAGATATACTGCGTGCAGAAGAGCTGTTGCTCACTGTAAGAAAATCTTTTTCTGTGCATCTGTGCATACATTTGTTCTTATAATAAACACTTATAATAAATACATTGACATCTTTCTTTCTGTTCAGGATGCTGACAATGAGAAGAATAATAAGACGTTAAAATATCAGAAGGAGAATGCTGATCTCTTAGGCCAGGCAGAGGGGCTCCTGAAAGATCTATTCTTGGATATGGACAAAGCCAAGAAAATGAAACACCCTCAAGCTGGAGAAATAGAGAATGAGTGAGTTACACTAAAGGCAACTTCCACACCCAAATGTTCATGACTTGCTTTGTTATTGTTCTGTCACATTAAAACCAGGAGCATCATGCGCCAATCTTTTCAAGGGGCCACAGTGTGCACAACACACAGAGACGTGCACACAAATACAGACATTAAGAGTGATATCAGTAGCGGCTCCTGAGCATTGCATTTTGGAGGGGCAATTTCTGGGTCATGAGCTATCCATGAATGCACAGGGAACTGGGTTATTTAACAAAACAAACAAACGAACTATTTACATGAACAAATCGTTTTTTTATCGTTTTTGTTTATTTTTTTATTGTTGTTGTTTGTCAGGGCCAAGCTGTTTAATCGCAAATTTATCATTAATTGATAATCTTTCAAACGAGTTCTGCAACAGAAACTCGACACTATTACACATCTTTACCGTCTGACGCGTTCGTTTAACTGACACAGACTCATATACACTTTGCTGACGCAGATTAATAATATTGTCCAGAACTACGTTCAAGTAACGTAAAAGCAAGTGGGGCAGTCTCAGAATAAGGATAAACATTTTTGAGTTAACAGTTCATTAGGACTGGTCCAGTTTATATAGAGTTCTATGTTTTCAAGTGGCTGAATATTTTGGTGGGGCTCTGCCCCGCCTGCCCATACAGACGAGCCGCGCCTGAGTGATATTATAAAGATCTCTTAAGAGTAGTCAATACATCACACGGATCTGTGGATATTGCAGGAAGTAAAAAAACAAGTAAATAAGCACCATATTTCCATTTATGAATCATTTGCTAGTAAAAATGTACTATATCAGTGATGATATTTTGGCTCTCAACAGCTGGTAATGCTTTACAAAAGTCCTATTTGTCAACATGAGTAAATGCTTAAGGAATGTTACACAAATGCTTTAGGAATGTTACACAAGCAATGAAGTTACAACATTTTTCTCTTGTAAATTTACAAATTTATGATTGTACATTGCTAGTTTATAATGCAGTAATTATGTCAATCTAAACTATAATATTTAAACCTTGATACATTTTACATTGATAATGGTTATGATCCCTCTGTTGAGCTGAAACTGAGCTGAATCAGTCGAATACTGTACTTTCTCTTTTGTTTGATTACAACAATAATTTCAAACCTATTGCGTTCTAATATTCATTTCTACTTTTTTCCCTAATCCAGTGTTAGTCGTCTTCATGAGCGTTGGCTGAAAGATTGCTCTCTTTACCGAGAGCTGTATGAGCCACTGAACAATGTGGAACTACAACCAAGAATTAATTGGGCTCAGGTGCTCAACCAGAAACAGGTCAGAAAACACACACACCTAACCATCACACAAATCTTTCTGCATTTTTACATTTTCAAATAATTTAAATAATCAATAATTTAATATGATTTATGAGCTGTTTTACAAAAATGTCCTCACAAGGTCAAAAATTATTATTATTGGAGACATAATAACTTTAAAACTGTACAAACTGTATATTCTATCCCCTACCTCTAACCCTCACACAAACCTTTTTGCATTGTACATGCTTAATAAACAAATTAAATTGAAGGGTCTGTTTGCTGGTTCCCACGATGTACAGTATTTCAAATAAAATAAATGGTAAAATAAAATACAGACAATAAATTAATAAATCATTATCTATTAATCAGCATTTTTGAATAAAACATTCTGAAATATTACAGAAAGAAGCAAGCAAAGCAGAGTACGGCCCCACTTTGCCTGACCTGAAGAAGCAGATTGCAGCTCATAACATCCTTCATAAAGAGATCGAGTCTTACAACAACCAGCTGAACCCTGGGTCCACAAGTTCTCAGGTAAAGACAATTTTGTGTCATTCCTCTTTATCTCACTATTACGCTGTGTTTAAACCTAACCAACAATCCCTCATGTCATTCCAGGAGGAATATGCTGCTATTAAGAAGCAATATGCTAACTTACTGGTAAGAAATCAGTCCCACTATTAATTCTTACAAATGTTCTTATAAATTAGCATTTAATAATTTCTGTTAATGCTCTACAGGATAATTCAAAATGGAGACGTCACTACCTGAACAGCCTGTATGACCACATGCAGGACTCTGAGAAGGAAGTAGTATACATGAAAGAAGAGCAGAACAAGATCATTAAACGGGACTGGAGTGATCAGATGGTAGACCATGCTGATGTCCGCAGACAGTATGAGGTGAGCTCGGCTTATTTAGATCACTTGTAAAAAAGGAATATATTAAAAGATGTTGATGGTGTCGTTGTTGACTGAAGTGTAAGAAAAAATGTCTTCTGGTCTTTTGCAGAATTTTAAAAACAACAGTCTCCTGTCTCATGAAAGTGAAGTCAATAAACTGCAGGATGATGGGGACCGTCTAGTTGAGCTGAAACATCCCGCTTCCAGCATTATCCAGGTCAGACAAGCACAAGCAACCACCTTTTTGACATCATAATATTGGTTAATGCTATTGACAATCAATGGGAAGACAAATCATTATTACATATCGCAATAGTGTATATATAAGCATTCTCTAAACGTTGCATTAAGCATAAACAAGGCTGATATCTGACAGGCTGTTTTTGTATCTAGGCCCAGAAAGACAATGTAAGAAGTGAATGGCAGAAATTTCTAAACCTTTGCATCTGTCAGGAAACACATCTAGACAATTTAGAGGAATACAAAAAGGTAAGTACGGCAGATGGATGGATTCATTGAAAACATTTAAGTTTATCACTCTAGGAGTCAATTAAACGTTTGTTTGTTTCTTTTTAACAGTATCAGCTGGATACAGATACCTTATCTGAATCTTTGTCTAAGCTTGGCTCCACTGTTGATGCCAAAGCACTCAATGGCAAAACCAACACTGAAATTCAGATGCAGCTTGAGGTAAAATTATATTTGAAAGATATATAAAATATTATATTTAATAATACTATGCAGGATAGAGTGAACAAATATCACTCTATCAAACTATGTTAAATATGTCAGTTTGGTAAAAGCTTGTTTTCTGTGTTCCCCTAGGCTGAAGAAAGGGCTCTACAGCGTAATGAACAGCTGTTGGCTGACCTGAGGAAGCGAAGCACCGCCATTGCACCACTAAAACTTCGCCACAGTACTCCCAACAAAACTACAACGGTTGAGTCTCTGTGTGACTGGAAAACTCCCAAGGTTAGATCCTCTTTAAGAAGTTGCAAACATGTTAAACATCATGTGACATATGAAAGTTGTGGTTACAAATTTTCTATCGAGGCAAAAACATTACATCCTTGTTATTCCTAGGCTTCCTTAAACAGAGGAGAGCTGTTTAATCTGAGGTCCAACACCGACATTGACAACTGGGAGGTGCAGTCCAGTGATGGAACAAGCAAATCGTTTCCTGGAGTTTGCTTTATGATTCCTCCTCCTGATCCTGAGGCTATCAACAGAGTTGACCTGTAAGAAAAAAACTTTCTCAACCAGAACAAAATGTTCAAGTATTTTTTAATGCCTTTAACAACAAAGAATAGCTAATAAATTGAGCTTCTGTCAACAGGCTAGGGAAAGAACTCGAAGATCTGAAGAAAAGAAGGGCTGCTTTGAGAGCTTCTTTGAACAATCAGCCACAAAAGGCCTCCCTTACACAGGCAACAGGTAAAGAGAAAACTCGCTCTGTCATAAGTATTGGCAGGGCTTGAGCCTCAAAACTATTCTGGCCAGTAGCCAAAAGATGAACAACTAGGATGAACAATTTGAGATGCCAGTGAGACACTAAATCACACTGTCACTTTTGGTATTTTAGCTCTTCCAAGAGTTCCAAGACCTGATGAAAACCCTAAAGCTGTAGAGCTGTCTGGCCGTCTAAACCAAATGGATAAAGATCTAGATCAAGCTGAGAAGGACACCTTAAGCAGCCTGAGAGCCCCGCTAAACCGCTCTGACCCTTCCACAGATCTCGCTAACCGTCTGAAAGAGCAGGAGGTAGGACATGTTTGAGAAATCTATTCGGTGATGAGCTGAAGTCTTTATACTTTTGATTAGCATATCTGTCATTTGGGTCGCTTTATCCTCATTTTTCTTTTTTTTTAACAGAAAACAGCCGCAGCCCTCCAGCAGTTAGAAAAACAAAGGACCAGCGCTCAAAAGGACCTGGATTCTCTGCTTTCTCAGGACGCCAATGGGCCGACCCTTTCTGCTCTACCCCAAAAGCTCAGTGATGGCAAAAATAAACAGGACAGTCTGGTGGCTCTAACTGATCTCCACAAAAAGAAGTATGTGTAATTATGCAATTATTTTCACAGGAGGAAAATTTTAATCACAAAGTACAAAGTAGCATTTAGCAGATCACAATACATAGTTAAAGCTCTTAAATTACTTCAAAGAGTTCTCATCACTTTAAATCCTTTACACGCAGCTTCACAGATCCTTGTAATCCAAAAGTGAAAATATACCTATACAAAATATACCTAATAAATGTAAATATACCTTATAAAAACAAAGTCATTGTTTTGCTTCTTTTAACGAACAATGTCACTCATGTCGCCGATAGTAGCCAAGCCCCCAAAATTATTGCTCTGCTTTTGCACAGAGCTTAAAAATGAATGCTGGTTTGAAAATAATGATTTGCTTTAGATTTTTCTTCTGTTTGCTCAATTTGCGCATTTTGTATATTGATAAAACTAGACAACTAAAATATGTATTTTTGAAAGCATTATACTTCATTATACTTTATTCTTCTGCTCAGTACAGTGTAAAAAATGTAAATACTTCGATATTAATAAGTATTTTTAAATCTCTTTTACACTCTAGAATGAATGCCTCAATGCTTTTGGAGCAGCAGCTGAGAAACATGAACGGCACTGTCACAGGCTTTGAAAAAAAGCTGAGCGATGATTCTGCCATTCCTGACGTACCCGGTGCTATCCAGACCCGTGCCCAGGAAGTTCAGGTAAACATCAAATAAACTAGTAAAGTAGTAGAATAAAACAATGATAATACCCTAAACTGCAAATAGTTACACTTTACAAAAAAATTATTTGATTTCTTGTATTTGGCACTTGCTAAATTTAAGCCATCAGTATACAGCATGACATTAGCTTTTTCCTAAATAATAATGGTTTAGAGATATAATATAATATCTTCTTATTTTATCCAGAGTTTAAAGAAAGATGTTGCTGCCAATCAAGGTAAGATGCAGAAGCTAAATGAGGACTTAGATGGACTCAAGAAGCTGTGCAGTTCACTTCAGCAGGGTTATCAGGAGTACTGTCCTGATATACAAAGACAGGAATCACAGGTGAAGAACCTTCAAGGCCGATACACCAATGTGAGCAACCAGCTAAGTGAAAGGTGAGTGCTATGTGCTTGTTTTTCGGATTTTAATGTGAGTAATGTCAGTTTATCTGGATTACACTTGTCTTTTCTGCAGTTAAAAATATAAATAATTATTTCCTTAGAGAAAGGCTTTTGCAAGAAGCTGGCAAAAAACACCAAGACTTTCAGAATGTGAGCCAATCACTGGATTCCTTCTTAGATAATATACCAAACAACAAGATCAACCCCAATGATGATTTGTCCCAAATCAATGCCAAGCAGAACTCTCAGAAGGTTAGATGTTTACACTGTCGGACCAAATGATAATTGATAAAGTATTATAAATCAGTTCAACACTCATGTATGTGTGTGGGTTGTTTTCTTTTTATCCAAAGAGTGTGGTAGAAGATATACGGAGAAAAGGTAATGACATGGACAGGGTGGTTGATCTCTCCAATGACCTCCAGAGTGTTCTCAATGTAAGTCTCTTTCTATGTTCAGGACCACACACCAAAAATATTAGGAAATTACTTAGCTAAAATGTACTCTGTAATATATATTGCATTTATTTTGCACAGGAATATGAGATGAATTGTGACACGTACAAAGGTACTCTTAATGAAGCACCCCAGACAAAAAAGCTTCACACCTCCACACTGGCTAGCGCTGTTGCAAAACAGGTAAGACATTTGGAACTGAACCTGATAACCTGACAATCGTACTCTTAAAATAATATTAGTGAAATACTTAATTTTTTTTTCTGTAATAAAGGAGAAGGATCTTATGAACCATTATGCTGACACCGCCGCTGAGAATAACCAGTTACTCAAACAGATGGATTTGGCGAAGTGCATAATTGCTGAGGTATGTTGATATTTTAAAGTTATATTAAATTTCATTTGTAAAACGTAAAACTGAATTTGTAAATTATTCAAATTAAATAACATATATGACTTGCAGTATATATTGACTAGTATTTCCTCTTCACAGAATCAGGAAAAAGTAAGCATGGTGCAACAACAACAGGTACAACAAAGAGCTAATGTGGAAACCGAAAGTCTCCAGAAAGAATTGAATGATGAAACAGCCAGACGTACCAACATAGAGAGAAACCTTGGCACCATCAAGAACAGATACTTATCTCTGAAAAGTCGAAGAGGAGTGGAACGAGTGGAGGAGAAGGAAGTTCTGCAGTACTACCGTGACCCAAATCTTATGGCCAGTGTGGAGGACTTTTATAAGAAGATTCATGAAGAAGCACTGAAACGTACTAAAACCCAAAGTGAGATTGAGATAATATCAAGAAAGATCACTGGTCTAGAAAGTGAAGTTAAGAACATAAAGCCAAAACTAGTCACAAGAGAGGTGACAGAAGTAGAGAAAGACCCTCAGCTGGATGTAGAAGCATCAAACATAAGAGAACAGATAAGCAAGTTCAGGAATGAAATTAGAATTAAAGAACAAGAAAAGGCTCACCTGAAGACAGAAATTACAATTTTGGAGCAAAAGAAGCAAAACATAAAAGAGAGGATAGTGCAGAAGGAAGTTGTAAGACTTGAGAAAGATCCATCAATGTTAAAATCTGTCAGAACATTTGAGATGGAGATCTCAGATGAAGGTGAGAGGAGCAAATCTCTAATGAGTGAAATCTCCCAAACCAGAAGCAAGATCAATTCCCTAGAGAGGCTCATTCCAACTTTAGAGCCAAAAATTGTCACTAAGGAAATTAAAACTGTCGAGCAGGACCCTGTGCTAATAAGTGAGTCTAAAGACCTAATGACAAAAATGCAGGAGATGAAACACGAAAACACAAGTCTCATAACCATGCTCAATGACATTCAGTCACGTCATATCCAGATACAACAACTTAAACCTAAAATAGAAGTCAAAGAAATCATAAATGAGATCTTCAGGGTGTCCCCTGAGACAGAGAACGAGCTGCAGCGCTTAAGAAGAGAACTTCAAGACAACAGCAGACACAGCTCAGACTATGAAAGACAAATCAGCATGATCAAAACTGAGATTGGAGCTCTGCGTGCGCAGAAGCCTAAGATTGAATATAAGGATGTACTTCAGGAGGTTGTGAAAGAGGAAAGAAGTCCAGAGAATGTGAGAGAAATACAGAGGCTTTCAGAGCAAGTCTATTCCCTAAACAGAACCTACAGTAATTGTCAGGACGAGCTTATGCGTCTACGAAAAGACAGGGATGAATGGAAAGCTGAAAAGTCAAAGATTGAGACCAAGATTGTTACTAAAGATGTAACTAAGTATGTTGATGACCCACTTCTGGAAAAAGAAGCAGATCGTCTCAGAAGGGAGGTCCGTGAGGAAACTCAGAGGCGCAGAACTACTGAAGAAATGGTTTTTGAACTTCAGAATAAGTATATTCAGCTCGAGAGACAAAAACCAGAGGAAAAAGTGGTCATGAAAGAGGTGGTGCGTCTGCAAAAGGACCCAATGCAAATCCTCAATTATGAGAGGCTTGGTAGGACTCTAGATGAAGAAGTCAGTAATCGTAGAAAATTGGAGCTTGAGGTGCAGCAATTGAGAGCACTGATAGAAGAAAAGGAAAGAATTATCAGGAGCAGCGATGAAAGGCAAAGAAAGATTCAAGTGGAAACCGAGTTGAGACAAATTAAATCCAGAATGTACGAGTTAGAAACTGCACCACCTCCAATTGAAGAGAACATAGTTATAGAGGAAGTTTTGAAAGTTGAGAGAGATCCAAAACTAGACAAAATATCCAATAATCTTCGATCAGATATGGATAAAGAAAGCAGTGACATTATGAAGTTCGAGAGAGACATCAGAAAAATGAAACTTGACATCGACATCCTGCAGCGAGAGAAACAGATTGAGAAGACTGTCTATAAGGAGGTTGTTCGTGTAGAAAAAGACCAGGCAGTGGAGTCAGAGCGGTCCAGCCTTCGTGAACAGGTTCTTCAGCAGAGACATGCCAGAGAAGACCTTCAGGACAAAATCCACTATCTAAATGAGAAAATGCATCTACAGCAAAGCAAAAGAACTACCACTTCCCTGGAGGAGACCAACTTTATTCAAGATCGAGACAGACTCAAGAGAGAAAACGATAACCTCCAAAAAGAGCTGAGATCTTTGGATTCTGAAAGGCAAAACATCAGCATCTCATTTCAGCAGCAGTCTAGGCTGATGAGTGAAAGAAACCAAATGAGCAGGCACAAAAGCATCAAAATGGAATCAGATGTTCAGAGGTTTGAAAGAGACATCCTTGATGAAAAAGACAAAATCTACAAGCGAGATAACATAATCAGGGAGCTAAGGAACAGTGTGAAAAAAGAGGAATCTTCAGAGACTCGCACTAAAGAGGTGAATGTCTCCACAAAAATTAGCATTTTAGATCCTAACACTGGCAAAGACATGTCTCCCTACGATGCCTACATGCAAGGCTTTATTGATCGCAGCCAGTACATACAACTGCAGGAACTAGAATGTGACTGGGAGGAAATCACTACAATGCGACCTGAGGGTGAGGTATCAGTTTTGCAAGATCGCAAGAGTGGCAAGCAATACCCCATCAATAATGCATTAAAAGAAGGCAGGGTGACTAAAAATCAGTTACAACAATACAAGGATGGCAAAATGCCTATCTCAGAGTTTGCCCTTCTTGTAGCTGGTGAAACAAAATCTCAGTCATACACCCAAATAAAGAGCCAACCACCTCAACGGTTTAATGAAGAGTTCCCCATCTCCGGTGTGTATGACGTTAACGCTGATTTATGTATGAATGTACGTACGGCCATGGCCCGAAAGATAATTGACACCAACACTGCCCATAAGATGCTGGAAGCACAGGCAGCAACTGGTGGCATTGTAGACATCACCAACAGCATGAAATATCCCGTCAACAAAGCAGCTGATCGAGGTCTTTTTGAGGCTAGCCAGCTACAACGGTTACTAAATGCTGAAAAGGCTTTTACTGGAGTTGAAGACCCTATGACAAGAGAACGTCTGTCAGTTGGAGAGGCTGTACAGAAGGGATGGATGCCCAAAGAGAATGCCATGCGTTACATGGAGGCACAGTTTCTGACAGGTGGCTTGGTCAAACCCAACAAAGCAGGAAGAGTCAACTTTGTAGATGCTGTCAGCTCTAAAATGATCAATAGTACAATGGTGAGAGAACTTCAGGAAGATTTCAACTATCCAAAGGAGCTGACTGATCCCATCACCAAGGAGAGGATCAACTACAAGCAGGCTTTGGCTCGTTGTGTGATTGACCCAGTCTCAGGTCTTCCAATGCTTCCTGCCAACTCCAAAGATTCTGCCTCCTTATACTTTAGTCATACATAACCACTCAGTTATAGGGTACATTATATTTTTATTTGATTAATTTAGTTTCCACATAGTCAAATGTCTGCTTGGTCATGATAAAAATATAAACATCTAATCAATTCTGTACTAAAATTTTGTTAAATATCATCATGAGTAATTCATGTAAACATATCAACAGCTGAGTTTCCTATACTTACTACATACTTTATGCTATGGGGCAGAATATTCTAATTTAAAACATATAACAAGAAATATTCATTTAAAATGAAATGTGGAGAAAATATTATCCTTGTTTTATTTTCATGGTATGGTGGGTCGGAAATGCAATTCTGATTTCAGTCTTTTTACATGTAATTATTTATGCCTTTCCATTATTAACCTTTTACTTTTCTGAAACTTCCATATGTGTTGAGAATAATTAAAAATGCAATGAATTGCCTTTTTTGTCATTTTTTTAATTTACTACTAAAATAATTGCAATCTTTTAAAAAAAATCTTTAAAAATCACATACACAAACCAGATACACAATTAAATATAAACATGTTTTGTATAGAGAGCACAGATATTTTCCATATATAGTTTATGTGAGTACACAAAAAAGTCAATAAGGATAGTTTAACAATGTTAATTTCCAAAACATTTTCAATTCAGTTAAATGCAAAATTTCTATAGCACATTTCACAATTTTGCATTGTTTGCAAAGCATCAATGTAAATACACAGTAAATGCACATTAGTACAGAGAGTAAAGACATAAGGAAAAACAGAAAATGATTGAATATATAGAGTACCTAATACTACTGCAGAATATCAACATAAACTGGAATGACATGTCTAGTGTTATATGACTCCCGTCTCTGTCACGCTAATTGACTAAATGCCCTTCCATACATTTTGTTCAAATGAGCACTTGTCCATATCTGTTATATGTGTATGTATTTTTATAACATATACACATTATAAGGATTAAAAGTAAATTGAAATAAGAGTAAAAAAGAATGTATTGTTCAACAGCTGAATTATTGTACTGTAAAATAAGGTGTTCAGTGACAAATATTACAGGCATTTTTTAGACATTTGACAGCAGTGCATATGAGGAGAACTGCAAACTAAACAAGTGTTAAATATTTAGTTTGCAGTTCTCCTCATATGCACTGCTGTCAAATGTCTAAAAAATGCATTTCATGACTTGATTTTTACAAATAATTTATGACAAGATAGTA